>VDFB02252616.1:174978830-175117566 GCA_007258455.2 Sequoia sempervirens
CCCTATACTTTTCATCAGATCTCGGCTTAGTAGCATACCATAGGTCTCAGGAATATCTGCTACTTGAATGTCAATGTTTGTTAGGATCCTAGGATCAGATCCAACTTAGACATGTATGTTTTTTAATTTCCCCACTACATTGACCTCTGCTTTGTCCAATTGGAAAACTTTCTTGTTGGTTTGAACAGGGTTCAATCCTAACTTCTTACATATAGAAAATGGCATGACATTGCCTAAAGCTGCCGAATCCAATAAATAGTTATGTAGGTTCTTGCCAGAAATTCTTAAACTTAAAAGGAAAGGTGGAGTGCCTACCTTGTTTCTATATAAGGTTGCATTCACATCCCCAACAGGTGCCACCTTTCTCTTTCCTTTTGACTTATCAGCTTGTTCTAGAGCTTTCAACACTATCTCCCTTTGAGCAAGGCACCACTTCAGAATGCCAAAATATGACAAAGAAGTTTTTTGTTTCTGCATCTCAGAAACAATGTCAAATTCTGTATCATAACTTACATTGTTTCTAACAACACTAAATGAATTACCTTTATTATGAAAGTTAGGTGGACCCTATGGTGGAGGAGGATTGTTATCAGCATTCTGATTTGGGGGAACCATGTGATTAGGAGGTACTGATGTAGTGAATGGCCCCTTGTTCTGATTTCTCAAAAAGTGTCCTCCCTTTGTCTGAAAGGCTTGAGCATCATATGCATCCTCCTCTGGTTCATTCTCACTTTGTCTTGGGAATGAGGGCTCTTCTTCAAAGAGATCATAAGCCATTGCAGTATCCACTGAGTCACCTCCTTTGTTGGAACTCCCTTGGAATGTGTGGGCATCTTCATGTGCCATCTTAACAACTTTCTCCATCTGAGGGAAATTTACCTCAGAATGGGTCGTAGTATCATGAAGCCTACACCAATTGGTCATGAAATTCAAATTGGCCACATTTGTAGTATGTGACCTATCCTCATTAGCTTGATAATTATGAGGAACCCCACCATTGTTTGGTCCTGTATTCCATTGTCGATTGTTATTCGCTCTCTGGTTATATCCTCTATTATGATTTTGGTAGCCCTGGTTAGAGGAATTTTGGCCTTGGTAACCCTTTTGGTTGTAATTGTTGTTGTTGTTCTGATAAGTACCCTAGTTTTTTCTATTTTGATTAGGGTAGTTACCTTGATTTTGAGATGGGTTCAACCTAAGCTGAGCCATGTCATTAGTGACTTGGGACAATGTTTTCTTCAAGGTTTCTACTTCATTAGTAAGCTGAGTTGTCTTTTCTCTTTCCACAGCCTTAGCAATGGGTGGATGATCAACATGACTTGGGGTTCTAACTTGGTTATGAAAACTCTAGGGACCTTGAGGAACCTATGGTTGTTGAAACAATTCAGGGGTCCTATTAGCAAAGAAAGGAATAGGAGGTTGAGTCTGCAATTCAGACATAGGCCCATAGTGGGAAGGAGACATTCCCAAAATAGTACTGAATAAAGGGGGTGGACTAGGCACCTGGTACCCTATTAAAGGAAAACTTCCCCCCAAACTTGGTTGAGAGTTGGTCTGTTGCTGCAACTTGATAGCCAAGTGATAACCTTTGGATAGAGAATCAATGTCAACTGGTTGATAAATCCTTTGTAGGAACAAACCAAGCAAAGGGTCTATAACCCTAAAGTATGCCTGAATGGCACTATTCTCAGCAACTAGATAGGGATCATGTAGCCTCCTATACATTCGTTGGAACCTAGTATTGAACAAGGGCAAGGATTCACATGGCTCCTTCCTAATGGTGGAAAATTGGTGATATAGAGGGGATGGGTCCACATAGACTCTAAACTGATTAATAAAAGCATTTTCCAAATCCATCCATGTCAGAATGGAACCTTGTGGGAGATTGAGATACCAATTGTATGCCATGTCCCCTAAGGAATAAGGGAACAACCTGCAAACTACATCATGATGAGCTATTTGAGCTCGGGTACAAGTGTCCTTGAAAGCTTGTATATGTTCTTCAACACTCCTTGATTCACCATGGATGTACTTAGGGCAGAACTTCTCAGGGTTCTTAGGCATGTCATGAAAACCTCCAGGGATAGTCCCCAATGGAGAGGGATTATTCTGAAAGAATGCCAATGGTGGCAGTGGTGGTGGTTGAGCCAATGGTTGTATGGGTTGAGCCAGATGTGATGACAATTGGGATGGATTGGATAGTGGATTGATGGGTATCTACTGGGGTATTGGTGAAAATCCCGGTGGAGTGAGTGGAACTGATAAGGGTGGTATGATAGTTTCTCCAGTCCTATGACTTTTGTGTCTTGTTGGGGTCTTGAGTTCTATGAAAGGTGATGGATTTTTAGTTGATCGAAGAACTCTATGGGACTTCTCTAAGGACAAATCCTAGATTTATCCATTTTTCCCTTCTTGGCCCTCCTTGTAGTGCAAGTTCCTGTTGGTGGTGATTTTGGCACCACAATAATGCAAGTAGAATATTACTATAATGCTTCTCCTGAAAGAGAAAGGAAACACATGGATGCCTTAGCTCCCAATGTCTTTGTAGTTGGGTCTTAACTATGCCAATGTTACTTAGTGGTCAATGCAATAGTAATATTCAAGGGGCCTACCGGTATGAGCTTCTAGATTGTTCTAAGATCAAGCATGAAATAAAACCTAATTTAACTGGAGTTTTTAAAGAGACAACAAAAGATAGACCAGTGTTTTTGAAATAGAAAAGAACAATAGTTCATCCAATCTTAACCAGACCTGTTAACTTCAAGGAATTATAAACTAAAACTATAGAACAAGATAAGCTTGTGATTGACACACAACCTCTTTCATTCATAGTGCTAATTCACATAATAGATTATAATTGCCATTTAAATTAAAACACAAAATAATATTTCATTCCTTGAAGACTTCACAAATCAAATGATCAAATTAATACAAATATCATTCAAGAACACAACATGAATTAGATTAAACTTTGATTGCTTCTACTATCAATAAGATAGATAAACAATATTTACAAAGCTGGCACAATCACCAGTGTATAGAGAATCTGATTCTTCAGATTGTTTCCAACTACACTAAGAGAACTTTGAAAATACATTACAGTTTGTACTAAAATATTACTACTAACTGAGAAGAAAAAGAGAAGCTCTTATTACTAAGAATCAAGATACAACTCTTTCTCCTTCTGCTAACTGACTAACTCCTAACAGTCCTAACTTTCTTCTAAATCCTTCTAACAAAGTTCTATTTTCTTTCTAAAAGTTCTAACCTTTATAAAGAAGAAAGCATGCCTTATATATAGAATGTACCAACTTGAATGTGTTGTCCCCTACACTAGTGTTTTACAAAATATCTACTACTAGGAGAGTTGGCTCTCAAATATTTTGAAAAGAAGCAGTGCTACATTCAATGAGAAGCCCTACTCTCTGAGTCAGTGATGGATTGACCTCAGGAGAAACCTTTCTAGATTCTTTTGGTAGCTACAACATTAACTCTCCCTTCTTCGTGTCCACCTGCGAACCTTGTTGGGGTCGCCTTGAATGCTCAGAATATCTGCATTAATATTGATCTACCTCTATCAGTGATCGCCATAGGTGTCCCTCTAATTCATGGTTTCTTATGTCACTTGGCTCCCCTTTTGTTCTAGACTCCTCTATTCATTGACCATTTCCTGGAAGCTCCATCGGGCCTCCTTGTAGATCTAAACATCGTCACTCAAATCAATCTATCATCATCTATTCTTAGAAGGAGTCTATCTTACTTGTCTTCTATTAGTCTTCTCACACATGGGCAATCAATTGCTCAATGAACCCTCTTATCTCTCTTTGATTGGACAATCATATGGCAAGTGAGCCCTCCAGGTGGTCAAAATTGGTTCAGATGGTATTGCATGTCGGTGAGACACCATCGATGTCTCTCTGATGCAATGATATCACTCAACAACTATTGACAAGACCTCACTTGTTTTGTTAGAGGTTGTGGCAAGTCCCTATCAGTCATATCGATATCCTTCTTCACATGTGGAGCTCATCTTTAATGTCAGGGAGACCATCATTTGTCATCTTGACCTCACCTCTTCGGCCAGACACTATACTGAAGGTTTTATCCTTCGCTAAAACTCATATTCTTAGGTGGGACCCTCCTCTGTCAGTGAGACATTATACCGACCAAAGCCTCCTTTTTCTGAAACTTTGTTGTTGCCAAGACCCCTCTTGTGGTCATATCGATATGTTTTCTCTCACTCCACATGTGTTGTCGAGACATGCTATATTTCGTTGATACCTTTGATTAGGCTCCCTATGTCATACTGAAGATTGACCCTTCAGTGAGACCTCTTAGTTTCAGCCAGACCTCCTATAGAACCTTTTTTTTCGATGAGGGATCTCTTTAGGTTCATCTTTTGTCATCATGACAATCTGATTCTCTCCCCGATGAAGCAATGTGTCGGTAGGACATTCGATGGTTGGAAAGACTACAAGACCTCCTGCCGATGGACCCCCTCGTGCTTTGTCGATGAGACACTCTTCCTTCACCAAGACCTCTTGGTGGGGATATAACCCTATGCCGATATATGAACCCCTTTGAGGGTGCTTGGCGAGACACATAACACTCGGAGAGACTCTCCACTGAAGATATAACTCTCACCAAAAGGATTTTCTCATTGCTAATCGGTGAGACATGAGGCTTTCACTGAGACTTCTTGGCAAAGAGAAAACCTTTGTCGATACATGAATCACTTTTGCTACCAGTCGGTGAGACTCGAAGATCTCACCGAGACCCTTCTAAGTGGACTCACTTAAGAAATATCATCATGTGTGTGGCCTTTTCCTACAAAAAAATTACTTCCATTAGTCATAAGAAGGACATAAGATACATTATAATAAGATACACTTTGGCTTGTGATTACTTCATTGAATACTTAGCACGGAGGGAACCAAATTAAGCTGAAATAGAACCAAAGTTTAACAAAATTAGAAGAGAAAACTCAAGCAAAAGATAGAAGCAACCCAAGAGCAAGGAAAAAGACCCAAAACAAAGAAACCAAAAGAGAAAGGGGACCCATTTTGATCTAGATCAAAGTAGGGTGGTTATGCAAGGCATAACAATTCCCACCTCATTGGATCAGCCAGTCAATCAGCTAGTCAATCAAGAGAAGCCTCCAAGTGGTGTATATTTAGCCGAGGCTGCTTTATCAGGCTGGTGTAGGTTGCATAAAATAAGTCAACATTCTGAGTTAAATTGTCAAGAGTTCCAGATAGCAGTTTTGAGTTTTTAGTATGAATAGGAGAATAATGCAAGTAGTCAAGTAATGGTGGCATCTACTCCCTATGATTCATCAATGTTGGTACTAAATCATGCTCCTTTTCCGTAGAGCAAGGAAAATGTACTTGAGGGAGAATTAGACCAACTGAAGGAAGAAGGAAATCAAGTGTGCAATGAATATGAGATTACATAGTTGTTTGATGAAAATCCAGTGAATGACAATGGCCCTATGGATGAAGAAGAAGCTTATGTTGAATAGGTACAGGCCTTCCAGATCCCCATTAATAAATATGATCTAAGGGACCTACCACATAGACGCCCACAACATGGAGGCTCCTTCACCACTTCCATTCCTCCAAACAACTTCACCACACCTCCAGATCCCAATGCCAGTAATAACCCACTATATCCTCATGTGCTTAAATAGTACTTGTCTAAGGAAGGAAAAGCACCAATTGATCAATCAAAAGAAAAGAGTGTTGAACCAAGCAAGGATAGGTTGGCGGAATGTCCCAAAGAGGCCCCTACCTATCTGAGTATGGAACAACTTGCCACATATGTTGTGGAAGAACTCAAGAGGCTAAAGGTAAGTCTATCTGCATATGAATTATTGAGAGTTCCAACTATTAGAAATGTAGCTCTAGGAGCTTACAATGCTAGCTCAGCATCACAAGATAATCTAGTCAGTGAGTGTTAATAAATCATTCAGTTCTCAAATAGTAAAAGGGTAGAATTAGATTCATAATCAGATTCATATACCACTTGGAGATAAAGGGAAAGAGAAGGAAAAAACTCATGTTGCTCGGGTGGATACTCCCCTAACTTTTTTCTAGGGGAAAATAGATACTCCTCCATTTCTTATCTTTGTCCACATATTTGGTAAAAATCTACACAATTGCTTGTTAGATTCAAGTGCTTCTACCAATGTAATGCCTTTTGGTGTTTGTAGAGACTTAGGTATCACTCCTACTAACTCCCAAAGGAAGGTTACTCAACTGGATCAAACTAAGGTTAATGTTGTAGGGGAGTTGAAAATGATTCATACACAAGTTGCCTCCAACCCTATAATTCAATAGGTTATTAATATACATGTGGTTGATATACCTAATGCTTACGGTCTAATCTTGGGAAGAGACTTTACCAAGGCCTTGAATGGATATGTATTAACTGATAACTCTCATATGTGGCTTCCCTAGAAGGGAGTTCCAAAGAAGATCAGGATTGAAAGGGAGCCCAAGATGAAGTATATGATTACAGAATATCAGAACACTTTGAATGAGATTCTGATATTAGAGGTGAGCATGGGAAATTACATACTTGCAACCTCTTTTGAGGAATCTGATGTAGAAGAAATCCTTATGTTACATGCTACACCTATTGATCTCATGACTGAATCCATTTGTACTGAAGCCTTGGTGGAACCAATAAGTGATGATGTTCTTGAGGATAATAAACTTCGCTTGTTGGAGAGTTTCCAAGAATTCATTCAAAAGTGTATTGAAGATCAGTTTCAATTGGGTAGAGGAATGAATTTTGGAGAATTACTGTTGCCAAATTGGTGTAGGGTTCATAATGCCTCCCACTTTGAAATGGATTGTTGCTTGTGCTAGGCTATAGTAGAATAAATACAGAAGTGTATCAACCCCACTCCAGCAGTCAAAATGAATATCTAGAATGTTCAAGAGGATCCTAAAGGGAAGAAAGTGATGCTTTCTAAAGAACCCTTTAGTAGCAATAGTGCAAGAGATACAACAAGGAAGTCTACAGCTGTTGGTTGGTGGAATTTAAGATTTGATGGATCCAAATCAAAGCAAGGAGCTGGGGTAGGATTTGAGATAATCAATCCAAGAGGTAAAAATTTCTTTGCTACTCATAGAATTCAATTTCATTGTACAAATAATGTAGCAGAATATGAGGCTTTGATTCATGGGTTGCTCATGGCACTAAAGAAAAAGGTTAATATTGTGCAAGTCTTTGAGGACTCTAAGTTAGTGGTCAAAAAAGTCAGGAGGTAGTACTCATGTCATGACCAAAGAATGAACAATTATAGGCATAGAGCATGGGACCTTATTGAAGGATTTGATGCCTTCAACATTTAGTTGATCCCATGTAGTAAAAACCAAAAAACTAACTCCCTTGCTTAGGTAGCTAGTACATTGCAACCTCTATCTCTTTCTGGATTGAAGAAGTTTACGATGGAATTGACCCTAGTACCTTTGAAGAATAATTAAATAAATAATATTTATTTAATTAAATGATGAAGGGATTTTAAATGAATAATTAAATAAATAATGATTTATTTAATTTGACAAGAAGAAGGTTAATTAGTAACATAATTAAATAAAAAAGCATTTATTTAATTAATCAGATAGAATTAATGTTAAGGTGCGAATTAATTAAATAATTAAGATTATTTAATTAATAGAAGAATTAAAACAATGTGAATTAATTAAATAATTAAGATTATTTAATCAATAGAAGAAATGATGTTAAGATGAATAATTAAATAATTGACATTATTTAATGATGACCATGACGAAAATGAAATAATGAAGAATATGGAAGTCGCAAGCCTAAACCAGATTTCGGTGTCTACAAGAAGAACTTGATAATTGCATCCTTGCACATTTATGCCAGGCATAAACTCATAAAAGCATCAAGGAATTCAAATTGTAACCATTAATTAAGTCACATATCACTCATATCTTGACTCCATTAGACCAACACAAGTAGGCACTGGTCTTACCCATTTCATTTTAGAATTTTATAAATTCTTATTTAAACATTGACATCTAAAATTTCAGTAGGAGTAGTTATTAAGCTTTCATCTATCCCACTCCCAATTGCCATTGTGGATAGATTGCTCAGGTAGGAAACACAGTTTAATTCTACCTCATTTGCATAGGTATACCCACCTAGTTCTGGTAGAGCCTGAAGAGAAGAAGGTTCAAATACACCATTTGGCCTTTTTCGTTAGCCTAAAATGTTCCAAGAGCTTGGAAACCTCTTGTGGTTTTTAACCAACATTTTTGAGAACTAACAGATTGGTGACTCCATTGGGGACAAGAAATATATAGTTTTCTTACTTCTCTAAGAGTGAGTGGGACACTCAAACAATAATTGCATTGAGACTAATAAAATAAAGTACACATCAGTAAGAACAAAACCTAGAGTTCAAACCATCATAGTAGTTCACAACATGCATGGTAGAAGGTCCCAGTACAAAGAAGGTCCTAATGACAATAGGAAATGGACACATAAGAATGATAAAGGTAAGAAGGTGTTAGATGATATGTGCATGACAAAGGATAAAGCATCAAAACCACACTTGGAGATATATAGTCGCTATGATACATTGACAAATGAGAAAAGCTCATTTGGAGAACCTCACACTCATGAAGAAAAAGGAATCCTTTCTACAAGCCAGATCCTAAGAAAGAGGAATAATTCATGGCTAAGTTTGAAGCTGAAAGAATAAAGAAAGAATGTGAATATGATCATAAAGTGGAAGTAAATCAGAATGAGCCTGTTGATAATGTCACCCTTGAAGAAAATTATGAATTTATGACTCAAGAAGAATTAAATGCACAATTGGAGTATGGAAGACAAGAAATGGAAAAGAATGAAAGCATAATATGAATAAAAGCTCCAAGTTATAAAAGAACTCTAGGATTTGAAGCTATAGAGAGCCCAATTTGATGCTCAGATAGCTAACCTCCCTAAATACACACCACCTCACAAGAAAAATAATACTAATGCAGGACCTTCAAATCCACCAAAAGTACCACAAAATTATTATGGGAATCAATACAGACCATCAAATGTTCCACCTAAGAATCCATCACAACACCCAAATTCTTAGCCACCCCCTGGCCAACAATATATCCCACCACCCCATGTACCATACAATAATCCATTATACCAATATCAACATCCTCAAAACCCACCTCCTTAGTACTACACAACTATGATTAGACATTTTGACTTAGCAGGATTCCAAATATATCCTTACCTTATGGACAACAGTTGGAGAGGTCTTGTCCCAAAATTTATAGGAAGTAGTGCAATCACAACTGAAGAACACTTAAGGAGTTTTAATTCTTCTATTCAAGATCTGGATATGTAGTATGAAGATGTACAAATGAGACTATTTATGATGTCTCTAACTAAAGAAGCTAGAGATTAGTTTAATAGTGTACCAACAACTTCTATTGCTTCTATTCAAGAGTTTGATGATTAGTTCCTTGAATAGTATGAGAATCAATGTGCACCAGAGTTTTCCTTGCGTGAATTAGTTAGTATCCAGAAATATTAGAATGAGTCAGTCTATGACTTCAACCAGAGGTTTTCCAAATTGAATAATAAGATACCTCCTGGATCCAAATTGGTAGACCCTACAACATTAAGTATTTATCTAAAAGCATTTGATCCAAAGATGGGATATGAGCCTAGAAATAGGTTCCCTATAAATTTAGTTGAAGCACAAAAAATAGCATTAACTATTGAAAATAATAGAAAGGTTGTAGGGATGATTGGTAAGAGAGATAATATTAGGGTTCCCCAAAATATTAATAACCCTCTGAATTGGCAAGAAAATACATACAAAAATGAAAGGCCAAGGTTGCATGATATGCCTTATAATATGAATTGGAAGGATGGAAATCCTGTGACGGATAGGCCTAAAAGTAAGGAGACTCATGATACTTTAAAGAAGAGAGGAGCATACATAGTAAACAATAATCCTTGGTTTCAAGTTTGTAACTTGCCACATTCCCCTGACCATTGTATTGTAGCTCAATCAATACAAGAAGAGGAGATACCAGTAGAAAATAATGAAGAGGATCATATAATGTATTTAACTTCCCACACCCTCCATCCCATTGAGCAGGGATATTCATCTTCAGAAGAAGGAGGCTATGAGTATGATGTTGATAACTAGAGGTACAATGTCCATATGGCAGAACAACAAGTCTTTTCTAATCATGAAGAAAGCAATGATGAACAATTTTCTCTTAGTGCACCATCTCACTCAAGTAAATGCAGTGTGAGAAGACCAACTGAGGAAGAGATTAAGAAAATAACCATTGTTGTAGTAGAATAGGCAAAAAGCAAATACCGATTAAGAAATAGAACAGTAAATGAAGATGAGGGTGTTCCAAGCGGGATATTTATGAAATATAAAGGGACAACACAAGGAGTATCAAAATAGGTAGAAAGTAAGTAGCCTGATAAAAATGAGCAAAAGCATGTTCATAAGGAAGAAAACAAAGAGTTGCATAAAGACAAGCAAAAAAGAAAAAGAAGAGAACAAAGGAGATTCACTAGAGAAAAGGAAGATGATTAAAACAAAAAATGTATCACACAAGCTTTATCCAAGGTAAATATGTATGTACCATTACTTGAAATGATGAAAATAAAAGAGTATAGGGATAGATCCATTCATTTAATATCTAATGGAAATGATAAAAACACAAACTTTGAGAACAAAGGGGCCACTAAGATCAGTAATAATCAGGAAAAGGTAAATGTTCTAGAGGTTTGTCTAGGTGATGCATTGATAAATCCTCTACAAGCTGATCCATTCTTTACCACATTACTCATAAATAACAAGCTGGTAAGGAATTGTATGATTGATTTAGGTGCTACTATCAACATCATGCCAATAGGGGTCATGAAGCAATTTTGTATGTGGGTAGAAACTACTGGTAGAAAATGCTATGCTATGGATATTAGGCCTATCCTAGTGGTGGGATTCATGAAAGATGTGGAAGTGAAATTGGCCGCTTACCCACAAGCAACTTATAATATAGACATAACTGTGATTGATACACCTCATCATTTTGGGATGATTTTTTCAAGGAAATGGACTGCAACAATTGGAGGAAATGTACAATTTCACTTGTCTTATGCCACAATACTAGTAAATGGTGAAGAATTCAAGCTATATAAAGAACCAATGATGAATCAAATTGTAGAATATGTGGCTCAAGATTAGTTAAAATGATTTTACAATGTAGATTTAGGAAGTTTCATAATAAATCCTTCCCAGCCTAAACTAGCGAACACTAATCCAATTGATAAACATGTTTCCAAGAATCAACACGATGTATGGAAGATGTATTTTGATGGAGCATGTAGCCAGGAAGGAAATGGAGTAGGGGTAGTGTTTATCTCACCAGAGGGTACTACATTCAAGTATTCATTTATGTTGATGTTTGAATGTACAAATAATATAGCAGAGTATGAAGCCATGCTAATTGGTTTGAATATGGTTGCCAAACACAAGATCAAACTGCTAACTATTCTTGGAGACTTTGAGTTGGTCATCTCACAAGTTAGGTCAAAATATGTTGCAAAAAACAAAAGGTTGAAACAATAAAGAAATGTTGTGTGGGATACGATTAAATTATTTGATTCTTTTTCCATTGAATAGATAAACAAGTCCAAAAACTTGATGGCAAATTTTCTAGCCAATGTAGCCCTCAAAAGAGATGATATCACTTTGGCCGGAGTATCTCAGGTTGAATTCAAAAAAAGGAATGCTATCCCTGATAATATCTATAGTCAAAAAAATTTCAATGATGACACTGATCTCATAAAGTTTCTCCATTATATAGACCAGTATGAAGCATAGGAAATAGATGGAAAACAAACTGTGTTAAGAAAAGAAGTTGTGCAGCTTAAAACTAACAAACTTCCTAAAGGGCCTGTGGCACTAGAAAGGTTATTTGATGAAAATGATTGAGCTCTCATGAAGCAGACACCAATAAAGAGATAATATGTCAAGGAAATCAATCTAGGGATTGAGTTAGCACCAAAGAAGGTTTATTTTGGAAAGAAGATAAGTCCAACAATAAGAAAAATGTTGATTACATTATTGAGGAAATACAAGCATGTTTTTTCTTTGTCTTATGAGGATCTCAAGGCCTATAGGGAAGACTTATTCCAACATGATATCCCATTAAAACCAGGTGCTAAGGCATTCAGGAAAAAACAAAGACCTATAAACCCAACTTTGGAGCCTAAAATGCACGAAGACCTTACAAAGCTTAGAGAAGGAGGAATTATTAAGCCAATTAGAAATTCATCCTAGGTTTCTAATCTAGTACCAGTTAGAAAGAAGAATGGAGATAAAAGGCTTTGTGTAGACTTTCAAAATTTGAATGTTTCTTCTCTTAAAGATAATTATATACTTCCAAACATGGAAAATATGTTACAAAGGGTCACAGGGTGTGAGTTACTCTCCATGATGGATGGATTTTCTAGGTATAATCAAGTGAAAGTTAAAGAGTTAGAACAATACAAAATAGCTTTCACCACACCTTGGGGAATGTATGTTTATGTCAGAATGCTATTTGGGCTTACAAACACTAATGCAACGTTTCAAAGGGCTATGGATGTTGCTTTTTCTTACCTCATTAATGTGATAATGGTAGTCTACCAAGATGATTTAACAACTTATTCCAAGAAGGCAGAGGAGCATGTGGCTCACCTTGAAAAAATATTTCAGAAGGCATTGGAATATGGTATTTCTCTCAATCCCTAAAAGTGTCATTTTGCAGTGACAAAAGGAATGTTGCTTGGGAATATAGTCTCTAAGGAAGGAGTGAGGATTGATCCTGAAAGAGTGGAGGCCATTTTAAAGATACCTATCCCCCAGATAGTTAAGGCTATTCAATCTTTTTTCGAAAAAATCAATTTTGTGAGAAGATTCATATCAAATTTTGCTAAGATAGTAAAGCCAATATAAAAAATGCTAAAGAAAAGTGCAAAGATTGATTGGACTGCTGAGGCTATAGATGCATTCATATCCATAAAGAATCCAATCAAAGAAAATTCAGTGTTGAAATCTCTAGACTTTAGCAAACCTTTCCAATTTTTTTCATTTGCATCTTATCACACAGTTGTTGCAATAATGCTTCAAAAGAATGATGAAGGATATAAACAACCTATTTCCTTTTTTAGCAAGTCCCTCCAAAATGTAGAGTTGAAGTATGATATTGTTGAAAAAAAATCCTATGCACTGGTAAGAGTTGTTAAGGCATTTAGACCATATTTAGTAGGAGAAAAAGTAATTGCTTAAATGCCTAATGCTGCAGTTAAGGATTTAATCATGCAAAGTGAAACAACAGGGCGCAAGTGTAGGTGGATAAACAAAATTCAAGAGTTTGATATTGAGTTTCAAATCACTAAACTTGTAAGGGGTCAAGGATTGGCTAAACTGATGGCTAAAACAAATTTGGAAACTTCCCAAGTATGTAATGTGAATAATGAAGAAAATATGGTCACAAGATTGAAAACACTTCATGGTATACTAATATTGTGTACTATCTCAAGCATTTGAAATTTCTAGAAGGGTTTGATGACAACAAAAAAGGGACACTCAAATTACAGGCTTCAAAATATGTATTCATGGAGGGAGACCTTTATTGGAAGAATATGGATGGTGTCCAACTGTTATGCTTAGATTAATATCAATCAAGACATGTCTTGAAGGAAATGCATGCAGGAGTATGTGGGGGACACTTCTCAGCAAAAACCACTTCTCATAAGATATTAAGGGTAGGGTACTATTGGCCTAAGGTTTTCAATGATGCACATGATTGTACTACAAAATGTGAGGCATGCTAGAAATTTTCAATAAAATTGAGATACCAAGCAGCATTGCCTCTCAGACCCATGCAGGTTGAAGCTCTCTTTCACCAATGGGGAATTGATTTTACAGGGGAAATTACAAAAAAATATAGTGGATGACACAAATGGATATTGGTAGCCATATATTATTTCACAAAATGGGTGGAGGCAATGCCAACTAAACAAGCAACAAGAAAGGTGGTGATAATTTTTTTGATGGAGAATATCATAACTAGATTTGGCACACTAGTGAGGTTGATCATAGACAATGGGATATGTTTTAGGTTTTATGAATTCAAAAATTTATGTGACACATATGGCATTACTATCTCTTATGCTGCCCCTTACCACCCACAAGCAAACGGTCAGGAAAAATCTAGTAATAAAAGTCTTTTGAAAATTATAAGAAGGATGTTAGATGGGAACAAGAAGGAATGGGACTCAAAGTTGAGAATAGCTATGTGGGAAAATAGAATTACTATAAATAAGGTGATTGGAAAGTCTCCATTTGAACTGGTGTATGGAACACAAGCCAAAATGCCATTACAAAACCTTTTTCCAGTTAACAAGTTCATCCTTCAGGAAGATTTAGATGTTCTAGAACCAATGGAGGAGAGGATGGAGCAACTTGAATAACTTGATGCAATAAGGAGAATGGCCTAAAAGCAAAATGTGAAGTTGCAATCACAAATGAAATATCTTTTTGATAAGAGAGATAAAGATTGAAAACTTGAGGTGAATGATTTGGTGTTGATGTGGAATGCTAGATGTCAAGAAAAGGGAAAGCATGAAAAGTTTGAAGCCTTTTTCTTAGGTCCCTTTGTTATCATTAGAAAAGGAGGGGAGGACTCTTATTATTTGCAAAACATGTTAGGTGAAGAACAAGAATTGCTAGTTCATGGTAAATTTTTAAAGCGCTTCTTTTCTTGAAGGATACCAGAGGATTAAGGATTGCCAGTGAATGGAAAATTCTTGACAAACCTCTTAAAATAATCTCTTTCCATGCATAGTATTTTTAGGAAATCAAATAGGGACTAGGACTTGATATTACATGGACAATCCTGGAATTCCCTCAAAAAAAATTTCTTTCCATGTATAGTAGCATAGGGTCATTTCCATTTCCACTATTTTCACCTCCATATTCATCTCCATTCCATCCTCACCATAGTCTAACTTTTTATATCCTCTAAAAAATATATGAAGAGAACACTTGGTTTGCACCCATAGATATTTTGGATTCCTGCAGTGATCGGTAAATCACTCATCCCCAACTGGAGCTGCTATTGGAATCAGAATTTTCATAAAATTCTAAGGATTTTATTAAGTAAAATTGGAAATTCCCACTATCATTTTCATAAAAAGTCACATTATCGCCATTCATAAAGTCAAAATTTCCCTTTATCATGATACCACTACTGCATTAGCCATCCCTCATATCCCTCACATATTATCTCTCTACCGTAGCTCATTATAGCTCATTACAAAGTAGCTCGTGGTATGACAATAAAAGGAGCCACTACTATACACTGTCACCTTCACCCTTTACCGCTATACCTCAGCAGGTCAAGACATAGCCTACAGTAAAGCAATACACTAAGGAGGAGTACTAAGAAGACACCGTAGTACTGCAGGAGAGCAAAACGTTACCTACGGTAGAGCGGTATATTCAATATATGTACCAAGGAGACACCGCAGTACCACAAGGGAGTGAAAAGTGACATGAGGTAGTGCAGTAAATCAGTCGTTAGGTCATTTAAAGCATACCAATCACATCAGTCAACATTGAAATATAAAATTGAGCTTGATATAAAGATTTGAATTGTGCGAATTTATGGGTTAGGAGTAAATGCATCACGGTGATAAAATACATGAAATAAGTTTAGATTTTCCATTCAGAACAGCTGAAACTAAGTTGTAGGTGAGCTTAAAGTGCGGGAGTAAAGGGAATTTTCCAAGGTGAATTATATCACCAAGTAAGTTTTTCTCATCACTCTCTGTGAATTTCATAAAATGGTACCAAACAAGGCTGAAGCAGGAGTTAAAAGGGATGAAACCAAAACTAGTAAACCCTCCTTGTAGTCCCCATTACTTTCCTTGTTTCTTGGTTCAGTTAACAAAGCACCTAAAAAAAAATTTAGATATTAGCTCAAGTATGTAGAGACCCCACTATTCCTTAGTCAGGTTGGAACCTTTATTGGTACTTTTATCGAAATAGGAAAGACAAGGTTCCGACATCAAACCCATGGACCCTTGATTTTTCTAAACTAATTGTTCCCAATATTTCCATTGATATTGAGCTAATTAAAGCCCTTTCCAATAGCTACCATGCCCCAACCAAAATTTTCAGGCTTCCAAATGGTGGGTGCTTAGTTGATGTCTCAAGAGATGCTATTATCAAGTGTTTTAACCTGAATAAACAAGCTGTAACAAAGGTAAATTTAGTGAAACTCGAGCAGGAGTATAAGAGGCTGAGGAGAACATACCAAAGTGATGATCTCCCCCTATATATGAAGAGGGGTGATAATAAAAAAGTACTCCCCATCCCTTCCTCTAAAATGGAGCCTTTCCCAGTTTTAGATTTTTAGGTTTATTTCAAAAACACTTATCATGCATTGTGTCAAGTCTTGGGGATAGAGGCAGTAAGTTAGAAAATTATCAGTAGGTAGATTAGTTTCTAAAATAAAACATTATGTCGTGTATTGCAAAATCCTTTGAAATAATATAATGGACAAGAAGGCTTTATTTGGTGATTCAATTATGGTGTCAATTGTTTGTTGAATTTATTGAAAATATTATCTAGTTGTCTCCAAGGTTGACATTTCCTTATTATTTAAATTGATGTATCAAGGATATTTTAAATTTATCAAAGAACATTTTCTGCTCTTCTTTGGTTCAATTAACTAGCTCCTTCAAGGAAGGATTAAATTCTTTTAATTAATCACAGTAATATGAAAAAGGTCATTTGGATCAATAAGAAGAACTTGATAATTGCATCCTTGCACATTTATTCCAAGTATAAACTCATAAAAGCATCAAGAAATTTGAATTGTAACCATTAATTAAGTCACATATCACTCATCTCTTGACTCCATTAGCCCAACACAAGTAGGCACTAGTCTTACCCATTTCATTTTAGCATTTTATAAATTCTTATTCAAACATTGACATCTCAAATTTCAGTAGTAGTTATTAAGCTTTCATCTATCCCACTCCCAATTTCCATTGTGGATAGATTTCTAAAGTAGGAAACACATAGCGTAAGTCTACCTCATTTGCATAGGTATACCCACCTAGGTCTGGTAGAGCCTAAATAGAAGAAGGTTCAAATACACCCTTTGGCCTTGTTTGTTAGCCTAAAATGTTCCAAGAGCTTGGAAACCTCTTATGGTTTTTAACCTACATTTTTGAGAAATAACATCACCTTCTTTCACATTTCAGGTCTCTTTCTCCCCTTTTCCCTTGTGATCTATTAGAGTAGGTTAGCATTAAGAATTTCATGTGCTAGGTTAGACCAACACATTTGCACTTAGTTTAGAAGAGGAGGTTGGCCTTCTCTAGAAACTTGACCTCAATTTGCAAGGTCCCACACCTTGAGGTCATTTCCATTGTGTCTTTAGAACACTAAACTCTTGTTTAGTAGGGTGTAGTTTTATGAGAACAATTTTTGGCATGCCCAGTGGGACAAGCAGGAAGTTTCACTTCATTTTGTTGAGGAAATGTTTCTTCTCTCAAATTTCTAGCCTTGAAGAGGCTCTCAAACAAGTACTTAGAAACTCTACTATCAAGGGAGGACTCTACATACAAATTGGTGACTCTGTTGTTACTTAAAACTCTTGGTTCAAGATCAGGCCTGCAATTTCATGCCAAGGATTAAAAAAAAGCATCTTCTAGAGGTATTGTTTAGTATATTAAGCTCTCCTTGTCCACTTCTAGAAGAAGAAATAGACAATCTTTGTCAACTATATGAAGGAACAAAGGTTCAAGTCCTTCCCTTAGAGCTCAATCTACACCACCTGTGGGTAGATTATTTCAGACTAAAAGACCTAAAACCCATACAAATAGGACATTGTTTCACATGGCTTTACCTAGAAACCATCCCTTTGTATCTTTTACCAATGGTAGCCCCTTAATTTTGGCCCAAAAGAATGATATACTAGTCAATGCTTTGAAGATTATCCCTCATTTTACTAGTGAAACATCTACCACCCCAGAGGAACATGTCATAGATGTGGCCAACATGTTCTTAGTACATGATGTTACAAAAGATAATGTGGCCATTAGATTATTTGCCACTTCATTGAAAGGTAAAGCATTACAGTGGTATAGAGGTCTTCCCCCTAACACCAATCACAATTGGGATGAGTTAGGGGAGAAATTATATAAACATTTTGAAGACAAGAGTGACCATCTATCCCTAGGAGAGAATTCCTTATTTGGTCAAACCTTCTCATAAGCACGCCTACCTATACTTCTTGAGAGCTCTTAACATTGATATAATTGTTATGATTCAATCAATGGGTAGTTCTACCTTACTAGATGCATATGATGTTTCCATAAGGGTAGAAAATTATTTGATTCAAGTTGGGAAGATAGCTCCTAGGCCTCCAATGCCTCTATTTCTAGAGCTCCCTTTACAGGCAATGGTGGCCCCTATTCCCAAAGTAAATAATAGTGAATACTTTAATGGTTATGATAAATTTGGTAGTAATTTGATGGAGAAGGATTAAATGTTACTTTGGGAATTTATGTTGAAATATAAATTATTTAATTGCACTAATGTTTCCATGAGATGTACAGGTGGAAAATTAGGTATCTGTTGCATTTGGGGAACATTTTAAATGGTTAAATAATTAATGATGATTTAATTCATGGGATGTAATTGGGAATTTTTGTTAATAGTTTGTTTTTACAAAGATAAAAAATAAATTCTTTTTGTATAGTTTTGGAAAATGTATGAGTATGGGAGTTATTTTAATGAGTAAATTGGAAAGAGTTGAAGGAGGGAGAAAATTGTTCTAGAAAGGGGAGAGGGAAAGAAACAATTTTGATGTGCAGGAAAGAATTTTATACAGGGGATAGATCAGGGCGTGGATCAGATTTGGGGGCTATGGCTAACTTGGGAAGTCGAGGTAAGTATTGTGCAAAATTTCTAATCTAGTCATAGGTAAATGATGAAATGAATATTTTGTTTTGATATTGCCTCTAGACTGTGTAATTTAGAAATGGGAAATGGGAAATAAGGGTGAAAAGGAGTGGATCTCGCTTGAGGGTTGAGAGTCTCCTTCATGAGGGAGTTGAGAAGGGCGCATAGCCTCTCTTGGGGTATATGTTTTAAAGATAGGAGAATGTGACATATGTATGATGTAATTAATTGAGATTAACTAGTAGTGTGTGTGTGTGTGTTGTGGAGAAATGAAGAAGTGAAGGGTCAAAAGAGTGGGGGTTAGAAGAGGAGATCTATGAAATAAACTCCAAGAGGGAAGGGAATCCCTCTTCTCCCCTGTATGCAAGAGTCTGGTAATCAAGTTCTTTGTGTGTGGGTTGTTCTAGTAAAGAAATTATCTGAACTTTAAAATTGGCCATCCTTGTCTAAGTAGTAAGTTAAGGAAACATGCCAGAGACCTAAGTACTTTATTATTATATATATGTGTATCTTGCTAAATGATTTCTTGTTTGTGGAAATTTGTGAAGATTATAGCTGAAGGACTTTCTTAGGCTGGTTGAAAATTTGATTTTTAAGCCAAAAAATTATACTTTCAAGTAATTTATTTAACATTTAATGAAACTGACCAAATACTATTGAGCTACTGAACATTGTCTAATAAATTTATAATTCCTATAGTATAATAAAAGGAATCAGTTGTACATTATATCTGGCTTGTACAAAAGTATTGAAAGGAAATAATAAACTCAACTATTTTCAGTATTATAATTATAGTGCAGTCAATGTATCATTTATTTTATCTTCTATTTAATCTGGACATGAGTACAAATTGTTGTAAATGAAAAAAAGTAAATTTTCAGGTGGAAATCAACCACCATGTCTTTATCCTTGTTAATTTATTGTATAAAGCAAGATTATAAAATTTCTGGTGTTCACCCGTTGTTTTAGTTCTTTGTTGTAGGAGGTCCTAAAATAGGAGCAGTCGTTCCTTCCTCCTTTCTTTGTGAGGTGACTTGCTTGCCCAGGAGAGCACTTAATAGGCGCTTGTGCTCATGTGTAAGGAGGTTTCTATAGCTCTTGGAGTTAGAGGCTAGAATTTATGAAGGGACAAGAGGTTCCTGCTCAACCATAGGAATGCCCACCATAGTTTTTTTAGGCAGAGGAATAGGTTCCTGTACGGAAGCAGGGGGAGTAGGCTAAGGAGTGATAGGAGGAGTTGACTTGAGAGCCTCAGGATCGGGCCTCTTTCTATTCACTACATTAGGAGCAGGAACAATAGGAGGCTGCAGAGACCAAGACAAAGAGGAATCTCCCTAGGAGACCTTCTTCCTATCATACATAATGGATCTAAGTTCTATCAAAATAACAAGAAGCTCGAATGTAGGATGCTTAGTCTTACGCCAAGTGGGCACCGAAGGTTTCTCCTACAAACGAGGAGTAGAACTTGATGGTACCATAGTTGAGTAGGAAGAAGCGTCAGATTGGGTAGTAGAAGAGGATGAGGGAGGATCACAAGATCACTTCTCTTCTTTCTTCTTTCGAGCCTTAGCGGCCTCACTTTCAGCCTTCAAGCAAGCCCTATGTGAGATACAATAAGGTGAGGGAGGGTATCTCACTCTTTTCCTTAGACGCCCTTTCTTATAGTTTTGATATTTTTTTTACAAAAGGTACGTCCTAGGCAGGAGAGGACCCATGGACATAGGCCATAGGTGATCCAAGGAGTAGCTACCATGTGCAAACGATGGTCTATAGCTGGTATCATGGATTACGTGCACAAAGCCTCCTTGGATAAATTTTAAACATTTATGCATGATAGAGGGGACTGCATTCATTTCCACCAACCAAGGGATACCCAATTTCACTCTAAAGAGTTTAGATCTAGGAATGATATCAAATAGGAGATTCATGGAGTTAATTCCAACTAAGACCGATAGGACAATACTACCCAAAGTGGGTATGGAAATTCTATCATGTGTGCGGATGAAACTCATAGGAGCATCCTATCCATCCTTATGTAAAAATTTTATTAGCATACTCTCCTCTATTATTATGTTCACTTGTGATGTTGAGTCAATGATAACACTAGCTATGATGTTTCCATTTATTCACGCAGGAATGTAAAGAGGAGATGGTTCCTTGTTAAAGCCCATCGAAAAATCTTGTGAAGTAAAGGTTATGCCAACACTACTATCCATAGGCTACACAAAGGGAATGGGATGATGCAGGAAGGAGGTCATTACGCACACTAGACAATGCTTTCATAGAGTCCCTAAAGTTTGACAGATAAGATAGTGACCCAATTAAGGTTTCATCATGCAATACCTTTGGGACCTTCCAACTACACCAACTAGGGGTCGCAGGTTCAGTTGTAGGCAACAACCTTACAACACTCCTAGAGTATCAGAAAAGGAACTATTAGTATCACAAGAATAGAACCAAAATGGTTCACATCGGTTTCACCAAAAATGTAAGAGAGGGGGGTTGTCACTTGCAAGGCTCTAGGTCATAGAGGGTCCAAATGTGAGAGGATGCCCTAACTTACCTTAGCTAAGTACAATGTTTAGGGTATGAGGATGAGAATGTTGAGGACTATAGAGTCCTGCAATGACTCTGTAATCTGAAGTTTTAAGGTGTGGCTAGACGAGTCAATTTTTAGGTTCAACTCTGCACCTTAGGGAGCTCTCTGCCCAAGGACGGAAGCACAGTCTTTGGATGACAGCGTGGTGCGCTGGCATCTCAAAAGTGCATTGTTATTCGTACAACCAAACAATAATAGATACATGGTTAAACCTACTAAAATGACTAATGGTCCAACTAACTAACTAAAGGGCCAAAATGATATGAGTAAATAAATGAAGTATTCTCTAATATTGTAAAGTAAATAAGCAAGAGTAAAGAAGATGAGGAGGATCTCATCGAGAAATTCCTTTGCCAGCTGATCTTCTGAGAAGCACGCACACCTACACGCAGAAAGAGGGAAAGTGTTGGGTGAATGTATAGGGTCCTACCTCATTCAGACCCCCGTTTAGGTGTTTCCACCTCCACAAACAACCAAGGAAATGAGATAAAGAAACAGTATAGTAAAGAGATTACAAACACTACAAAGCAGTATTATGCTACTCAACCAAGTGATAGAGGAGAGGAGAGGGAAGCTTACCACCTCCACCAAGAGCACTCAAGGCTACTTGGGGGAGAAAAGAGAGGAACTCTAGCCTTTGTTGCAATGGTGTGGTCCCAAACATTCTCTACCGAAGTGAAAGAGTGAGGCTTTACTACAATGGAATTATTGGATTCTTCAAATGTGTGGAAGTGATCTTGTAAGAGTGCAAGAATGAAATGTTGATGTGATGAAGAGTTGGATTGAATGTTGAAGGGGTGAATTTGAAGAGAGGATGAAGAAAAAAGGCCATATTCAGGTCGGTCGGCCGAAGGGGGCGTTACAACTTCACTGCCAATGGGAAGAGCAATGCCTCTACAGGTTTAGCTATAGGAATCTTCTACGGATGTAAGCATATTGCACATAAATCTATGCACCGCATGGGCATCCTTGATAGAAAAACCTCCACTGACACTCAAAATAGGCACCAAGTGGATTTCCAATAGTGGGCTTAAGTGGAATTAAACCTATGAACTTTGTTTTCTAAGGTGGATGAAGGTTAGAAACTTATACCTGAACTATTGAGGAAGTAGTGCTCAATAAAGTAGATCAAGAAGAGTATAAGGTTAGAAATGTATACTTGAATTGTCGAGGAAGTAATACTCAGTCTGGCATACCTAAAGGTACAGGAAAAGCAAAAGAACTCCATAGCTACTTGAAACCATGAAGTTGGAAAAACAAAGAATTTTACAAGCCTGCAGACCTGCAAGGAGGCAACCCCCAAGATCTCTCACATGAAGGAAGCCCTGAGGAAGTTCCCTACAGGCTCTTAGTCCCATAGGGAAGGTATTATCCATGAACTCAAGCATGAAGAATACCCAAAGAAGTGCCCTATAGGCTTTCAGTCCTATAGGGAAGGTATTCTCCATGAACTCAAGCATGAAGAACACCCAAAGAAGCACCCTACAAGCTCTCAATCTTGTAGGGGAGCCACCCACAAGATCTATTGCCTGGAAAAAAATCAAGAAAGAAAAATCCATAGAGTTAGGAAGTGATGAAATGTCTACCTGTAGATAGAGCATGTCAAATGCCATGTAGGAAAATAAGTAGATAATCACGCAGACTGTCAAAAAACTTTCAAAGGGCTCCCTCAGGAACCCTTAAAAAGGAGAGGAGTCCACTCAAGGGATGCATTGTTTGAAAGGTAAGGTCTAGTCAGGCTACCCCCAAGCTAGACGCGGAAAGGAAAATGGAATGAGTCTAGTCGGGCTGCCCCCAGGCTAGACGTGAAATAATTTCATTCAGAATAGAGATTTTTAAAGAAGGGTCCCTTGGGAACCCGTCATGAGGAAGAAGGGGGGGTCCACTCAAGGGACACACAATTCAAAAGTAATTATTCTTCTTAGAGTGATTCATCATCAAGGAATCCTTTCAAAAGATGTTCACTTCATCAAGGAATTTGAAAGGAAGGATATGCCCCCATGCGAGGGGAAATAAAAAATATTCCCACTTCGAAGGATTGTCTTCAAGTCCTTTATTTATGAACCCATGATGAAGGAAACATGTTCTGTTGGGGTTTCATGTTGAGAATGCAATTCTAATGAAAAATTTGTGAAGAATTTCAAGAAACTATTCATTGTCAATGAATTCATTTTCTAAAAATCAAAGTGTTGAAGAAGAGCATTGTCACACATAGAAGGGACAACTCAAGAAAAGAAGACAAAAAGAAAAAGAGAAAGAAAAAGTGAAAACAAAGGACACAGGGGGATTTGGTTTATCGGGGTCAGATCTATCCAAGCTCATACAATAATAGGTAACTACAGTGCAAGGCGAAAGATAATCAATCCCCAACTAGATCAGGAAGAATGCACATAAGACAAAGTGAAAATAAAAAATTGGGTCAATATGGAAGGGAAGCCTAAATGCCCCCAATACTTTGCATCATCCCCAATCTAACCAAAACCAAGCATAAACATGGAATAATGATGATACAAATTGAAGAAGGTTTATGAAACAAAAAACCACACCTATATACAAGCACCAATGGGGGTGACGAGGGTCATCTAGGAACACATAGCACAAGCATGGGGGGAACATATCACAAACCACTCACACACACACAAGATCAAGAAAGGGCCTCCTCCCAACATTGATCGGCCAAGAGGTCATCCACTTCTCAATATAAATTCTCATAAGGGGAAGGAGGATGAGCCTGCAATGTTGGAATGTTAAGAGGAGAAGCATCTAGTCCTCCCACAACAAGGGCCAAGGATGAGGGCCCCTCAAGGTCCTCTCCACTGAGCTCCTATGGAGTTAAATTCATTGATTTCATGAAGATCACTGACAAGGAAGAAACCTCATCCATGGAGTTAAACATGCACCCCACAGGAGCATCATGTCTTACTTCAGTGGATGGGACAGGCTGTTTCTAAGGTTCACCGCTAAGCTCGCCAAATGACTCGGGAGTGGTGATGAACTCAAAGGAAGCCGAGACTGGTTCTGTCACAAGGAAAAAACAAGTTAGCATAGGACCACCTTGCGAAGAAGGTGGGATCCTTTTACATCCTTTGTCACTAGAAGGACTAGCCTCCACCTCTTTCTTCATTGGAGGAGATGAACTCCCCACAGATGAAGCTAGGGGTGCAAAGAAAGAGGAAAAAAGAACCACAGCGGACACAACCAAAGTGTTAAACATATCCACAGGATTTGGGAAGGGCTGGATATACGAAACGAAGATCAGAAAAGGTGGTTTCACCAAAGGAGCGATGAACACCTACACCCGTTTAGGGTTATGAGGATTATTGCTTGCAATGGAAGCTAAGAGTAGACCAAAATGGAGAGAAGCAGAAGGAAGGGAGGAAGGAGATACTGCAGGAGGTCCCAAAATTGGAGCAGTCATTCCTTCCTCCTTTCTTTGTGAGGTGGCCTGCTCAGCAAGGACAACCTTTCAATGATGCTTGTGCTCACATGCAAGGTGGTTTATATGGATCTTGGAGTTAGAAGCCAAAATTTGGGAAGGAACAAGAGGTTCCTGCTCAACCATAGGAATTTCCACCATAGCCATTTTAGGTGTAGGAATAGGTTCCTATACGGGAGCTGTGGGATCAGGCTGAGGAGCAAGAGGAGGAGTCAAATTGAGAGCCTCAGTAGTGGGCCTCTTTCCCTTCACTACCTTAGGATCAAGAATAGTAGGAGGCTATGGAGGCCAAGACAAATAGGAATCTCCCTAGGAGATCTTCTTCCTATCATATCGAATGGGCCTAGGTTTTTTCTGTAGAACAAGAAGCTCGAATGTGGGACACTTAGGCTTCTACCAAGTGGGCACTGAAGGGTTCTCCTACAAATGAGGAGCACAACCTAATGGTACCACAATTGAGCAAGAAGAATTTTTAGACTGGGCAACATAAGAGGAAGGAGGATCACAAGACCACTTCTCTTCTTTCTTCTTTCGAGCCTTAGCAGCCTTATTGTCAGCCTTCAAGCAAGCCCTATGTGAGATAGCATAAGGCGAGGGAGGGTATCTCACTCTTGACCTTAGACACCCTTTCTTATTGTTCTGATATGTTTTGTGCAAAAGGTTCATCCTAGGTAGGAGTGGACCCACGAACATAGGCCATGGGTGATCCAAGGAGTAGCTACCACATGCAACCAGCGGTCTATAGCCAGTGTCATGGATTACGTGCATGGAGCCTTTGTGGATGAATTTTAAAAATTTATGCATGACAGAGGGTACCGTGTTCATCGCCACCAACAAAGGGATACCCAATTTCACTCTAAAGAGTTCACATCTAGGAAGGATATCAAATAGGATATTCATGGACTTAGGTCCAACTAAGACCAATAGGACAATACTACCCAAAGGGGGTACAAAAATCCTGTCATGTGTGTGGATGAAACTCATAGGAGCATTGTATCCATCCTGATGTAAAAATTTTATTAGCATAATCTCCTCTATTATTATTTTCACTTGTGATGTCGGGTTAACGAGAACACCGACTACGATGTTTCCATTGATTTTTGTAGGAATGTAAAGAGGAGACGATTCCTTGTTAAGCACATCAAAAAATCTTGTGAAGTAAAGGTTATGCCAACACTACTATCCACAGGCTGCAAAGAGGGGATGGGTTGATGCAGGAAGGAGGCCATTACACACACTAGACAACACTTTCATAGAGTCCCTAAAGTTTGATAGATAAGATGGTGGCCCAATTAAGGTTTCTTCATGAAATACCTTTGGAACCTTCAATCTACACCAACTAGGGTTCATAGGTTGGGTTGCAAGGTGATAGCCTTATGACAGTCACACCTACAACACTCCTAGAGTATGAGGAAAGGAACTATTAGTATTGCAAGAACAAAACCAAAATGGTTCACGTCATGCTCCCCAAAAATGTAAGAGAGGGGGACCACCTTGTGTAAGACCCCAGGTCATAGAGGGTCGAGATGCTAGAGGCTTCCCTTACTTACCTCAACTAAGTATAATGTTTAGGGTATGAGGATGAGAATGATCAGGACCATAGAGTCCTGCAATCACTCTACAATCCCAAGTTTTAAGGTTTGGCTAGGCGAGTTAGTTTTTAGGTTCAACTCTTCACCTCACACCTCATAGAGCTCTCTGCCCAAGGATGAAAGCATGGTCTTTGGATGACAACACGATGCACTGACATCTTGAAAGTGTGTTTTCATTCGTACGACCAGACAATAGCAGAGACAAGGTTAAACTTTCTAAAATGACTAATGACCTAGCTGACTAACTAAAGGGCTAGAATGATACGAGTAAATAAACAAAGTATTTCTAATATTGTAAACTAAATGAGCAAGAGTAAATAAGATGAGGAGGATCTCATCGAGAAATTCATTCACCAATTGATCTTCCAAAAAGCATTCACACCTACACATAGAAAGAGGGAAAGTGTTGGGTGGTTGTATAGGGGTTTCCTCAGTCAGATCCCCATTTAGGTGTTTCCACCTCCATGAAAATCCAAGGAAATGAGATAAAGAAAAAGTATAGTAAAGAGAATACAAACACTAAAAATCAATATTATTCTACTCAACCAAGTGATAGAGGAGAGGATAGGGAAGCTTACCACCTCCACCAAGAGCACTCAAGGCTGCTTGGGGGAGAAAAGAGAGAACCTCAAGCATTTGCTACAATGGGGTGGTCGCAAATGTGCTCTATCAAAGTGACAGAGTGAGGCTTTGCTGCAATGGAATGCTTGGATGCTTCAAATGAGTGGAAATGAGCTTGTGAGAGTGCAAGAATGAAACCTTGATGTGATGAAGAGTTGGATTGAATGTTGAAGGGGAGAATTTGAAGAGAGGATGAAGAAAAATGACCATATTCAGGTGATTCAACTGAAGGGGGCATTACAACTTCACTACCAATTGGAAGAGTAACGCCTTTGCAGGTTCAACCACAGGAATCTGCCAAGGATGTAAGTGCACCGCATAGACATCTACGTGCCGCGTAGGAATCCCTAACATAAATGCCTCCAAAAATGCTCAAAACAGGTGCCAAGTGGACTACCAACAGTGGGATTAAGTGGAATTAAGCCTCTAAACTTGGTTTTCTAAGCTGGATGAAGGAAAAAAAGGGATGTGCATAGGGGATGAAAATTCACTCTTATACAAGTTGTAGTTAGAGGATCTTTTAGATAAAGGCCACATTGACCCCAGTGTATCTCCTTGGGGGTCATTGATCATTTTTGTAAAGAAAAAGGATGGAACTCTTCATCTATGTATTGAATATAGACAACTAAATAATCTCACCATTAAGAATTGGTATCCCTTACCAAGGATAGATGATTTGTTTGATCAAGTGTAGGGAGCAAAGGTCTTCTAAACAATATACCTCAAGTCAAGATATCATTAGTTAAGGATTGTTGAGGCTGATATTCACAAGAAAACTTTTCACACACGTTATGGTCACTATGAGTTCATTGTAAATCCTTCAGTTTGACTAACACACCTACAATTTTCATGAGCTTGATGAATGGTGTGTTTTGCACCTTTTTCGATCAATTCATGGTTATTTTCTTAGATGATATTCTAGTTTATTCTCGTACAATGGAGGAGCATGAAGATAATTTGTGGAAAGTGTTGCAATTCCTAAGAGAAAATCAATTATATGCCACTATTGCTAAGTGTTAATTATTTCAAACAAAAATCTAGTATATTGGTCATATTATTTCAGGGGATGGAATTTATGTTGACCCCTCTAAGATTTAGGATATTATAGATTGGCCTGTGCCCACTAATGTAGTTGAGGTTAGGAGTTTCATGGGGTTAGGAGGTTATTATAAAAGGTTTTTGAAGGACTTCCCTGGGCTTTCTCATCCAATTAATTCTCTCCAAAGGCAAGGTGAGAAGTTTGTGTGGATCAAGCAGTGTGAAAGGGAATTTTAGATCTTGAAAGAGAAACTCACTAGTGCATCTATCTTGGCAATTTCAAATCCCACTAGTAACTTTGTTGTCTACATAGATACATCCATTGAAGGTATTTGGGTTTTCATCATGCAGGAGGGTCTTGTGATATCTTTTGAGTCTTGTAAGTTGAGGTGTCATGAACTTAACTATCCAACACATGATTTGGAATTGGCTTCATTGGTTCATTCTTTAACGAAATGGCATCATTTCCTTCTTGGGCACCAATTTGAGTTACATTCAAACCATCAAATTCTACAATATATCTTTTCTCAACCTAACTTAAATGCTAGGTAGAACAAGTGGATAGAGTTTCTTTGTGAATATGACTTTGATATTCATTACATTAAGGGGAAGAAGAATGTGTTAGTTGACGCCCTTATTAGATGAAGGCATGAATTGTTATCTTTGGTGGTCAAGATATATCTTAGAGGGCGAATTCTAGAGTCATTGCCTCAAGATGATTTATACAAAGAGGTTGTCTAGAGCCATGGGTCTTTGGAGGAAAAATTTGAAGGTTATTCAGTAGAATATTATGGTTTCCTTCGACACAATGGGCATATTTATGTTCCTCTAATAAGAAACCTTAGAGAATTGGTTCTGGAAGAGGCCCATAAGGCACCTTACACAACCCATCCTAGTGTCAAGAAGATGCACATAGATATTTGAAAATTATATTTTTGGGTAGTATGCATAGGGATATCAAAAATTATGTTGCCTGCTACCTTGAATATCAAAGAGTAAAAGAAGAACATCAACATTCAACTAGCTTGTTGTATCCACATGCGATTTCATAATAGGAAAGGGATGCAATCTCTATGGATTTTACTATGGGATTACTTGTTTCTTTGTGACATAATAATGTGATTATTGTAACGGTGGATAAATTGACTAAGGTGACACACTTCTCCCTGATGTGCTCCTCCTATATTGTGGCATTAGTAGCTTGAGTGTTCCTGTAGGATATTGTTCATCTCCATGGAGTGTCGAAGAGGATTATTTTAGGTAGGGATCCTATTTTCACTTCATCCTTTTGGACCTCTCTTAAGCAAGCCTTGGGAAATGAACATAATTTTAGCACAGTATACCATCCAGAGACTGATGGGAAAATAGAGTGGGTAAATCAAGTGTTGGAGGATATGCTTAGGATGTATGTTATGGACCAGTAGACTCATTGGGAGGATTACTTATATTTTGTAGATTTTTCTTATAACAATGGATACCATAGCTCACTTGGCATGGTATGGTATGAGGATATCTATGGAAGCTCTTGTAGAACTTCATTGATATGGGACTGACTTGAGGATCAGGTGGCATTGGGTTCAAAGCTCGTACAAGAAATGGAGCAACAAGTATCTAGAATTTGTGAGTAGTTGCAAAGAGCTCAGGACCGTCAGAAGTAGTACGTAGATGCAAAAAGGGTTGACCATGAGTTTAAGGTTGGAGAGAGATTTTTCTTGTGGATGCAACCTCATAAGAGTTCTATATTATTTGTAAAGGTCTCTAAGTTGGCACCAAGATTTGTTGGGCCTTTTGATATTTTAGAGAGAATAGGTCCCATTGCTTATCGCTTGGAATTGCCACCTAGTCTATCTTGGATCCATAATGTTTTTCATGTGTCTCTTCTTATGAAATATGTACCAGATTTAACTCATGTTTTGTAGTGGGATGAGCTACATGTGGCACAAGATGGACAAATAACCTTCAAACCACTGCACATCTTGGATCAATGAACTCTATCCTTGTGAGGATGATAGTTGGACCAGGTTAGGGTCTAGTGGGACCCTTATGATGAGTCTTCTGCTACTTGGGAGGATACTAGTAGTATGAGGTCATTATTTACATATATTTTTGTTAGCTTCCAGGAGGAAGCTTGAGCCTAGAGGGGGTGAATGTGAGGCACCCACACAATATCAGGGATTTTGGCATTAGCAAAGTTTTGTTTTGAACCCAGTTAAGACTATAATTGTCTTGTTTGAATAATTTTATTAAATATGGATTATGGACATGAAGGTGATCTATTGTTATTTTCTTATATGACCTATGTTATTTATTAATTTACTATAAGTATGAAATATTTTAATTGAGAAACTTAAATACTATGGGAAGTAAATAAATAAAATTAAATAGTGAATTGTTGTGCACTCTTAGCTTAATAGTTAGAAGGGATATTACAATGGGTGGTTCTACCTTACCAAATGTATATGATGTTTCCATAAGGGCATAAATTTTTTTGATTCATGTTGGGAAGATAGCTCCTAGGCCTCCAATGCCTCTATTTCCATAGCTTCCTTCATAGCCAACTGTGGCCCCTATTCCAGTGGCTCCTACTCCACTGGATTCTACAAGGCAGCCTTCTACCTTTGTTGCACTTTAAGAAGATTTGTAAACCTTGCTCTAAAATATGAACAATAGGTTGATAACATTTGATAAACAACAAGCTCAAAATAATAGGCCTTATCAACATCAAAATTAGAGTGATCAACAAAATAGGCCACCTTATCAAGGATAAAATTAGTGGAATCATACCAAGAATCCTAAGGCTTTGGTCCTAGTGAAAAATAATCTAGCACAAGAGTGTTGTGCCTATAGCACACATGCCCCATTCTAAATAGGGGCCCTCTCTTTTTACTTCACCGGGTCACTTTTTTCCTTCGCCTCATTTTGTGTGCTCCCTATTTTTGAGTCTCCCATTGGTGAATGAGTCATAAAGTTTTCATCTTGAGTTGACCAAGTTTCACCACTCTTGAAATTTTCAAGTCTTCTTCCTTTGTGGAGTTCCTTTGGTAGTTTTCCTTAGGTCTTCAAAACTACCATCTTTTGTTGTTTGTAGGTCCGATCCTTGCGGAATTCTATTCCAATTTTTCTGTTCTGGCAGCGGCCAGCCTAGGTTGTCCACCCACATTGTGGAATCTATGTGATCTATCATTGCCTCCTTCATCAACTAGCCAAATGACAAGTGCCTTACTGCCACCAGCTACTTGGGCTCCATCATTCCTGCCTCTAGCTATTTCAAAATCTATGTCCACCAACTACATCTGCTATTGTACTGGCATTAAATGTGGGAATTTAATGGTGGAAATCCTATAAATAGTGGAGTTGGCATGTCATTTTAACTAACATTCCTTCTGAACTTGTCAAAGCTCCTCCTTCCTTCACCACCTTCATGCCCACATTGCCTTGAGGATGAATCTAAGTGTTCATCACATTGCATCAGATTTTCCAAGTAGGTTTTCCACCACCACCCTTGTCATGTGTTTTTTGTTGAGTATTGCAAATTCATTAAAACATTGAAGAGGAAATTGTTGAAACCAACTAGAATACTAGGTTCCACACCAAACCCATGTTTTAGAATTTGAAAAACCCTTCTAAAATTAACCATTTAAGGCCATATGAAACATGCCACCTCAGCCACTATTCTTGACCAGGTCCATCAAGCCCTTGTGGCCTGCAAGTCTCCCACTATTATTACCTTAGTTCTTTAAATAATAATCTTCAAACTGCAACCATCACCCTTGGTGGGCTTGCTAATGTGGGTGGACGACACCTCCTTGCCATAATTATTGAACCACATGGAAATTCTAAGTTAAGTGAGGATCCATGTGACCCCTGTGGATCCGTGAGTGCGAGTTTCCACACATACATGGGCCCCTTTCTCTCATCATTTCTGAATGGTTGTCTAACCCTTCCCCCATACCTAGTGGGTTCCATGGGACCCTTGTGCATTTCCCTAGTGAATCATTAAACCTCTGACCGTGGGACACTTGATACGGGTTTCCACTGCTACTTCACCATCATTTCAACAACCATCCCAAATGACAAAAAGACTTGCTTCTCTTTACCTCATGGACCCCGCTTCCTCTGTCATTGTCCCAATCTCCTAGAATTTACCTAAGGTTGAACTTCATTGTAGATGAAGCAATGCGGGGGTCCATCCATAGGCTGCCTGATGCTCTTTGCCATGTATAAATGGCTAAATTTTCTCACCCTTTTTCTTTGTAGACTCCACGCCATCTGTCTTTCTCTGATTTCCTTCACATAAAAAATGTTAATTAAATATAAGGAGTAGGAACTCTATTGCAGGATGTCATTAGTGGGCTGCCGACCTCCAACCTCTGTCCTGAACATCAAAGCCTAGTCTACTTCTCACCTTGTGGGGTCCAAACCCTTTGCTGCTGCTTGATTCTCCTCATGTAAATATTGCATGTTGGTGCAACTACAGCCTATGAGCCACCATTTCGTTTACGCCTTCTCCAAATGTCTGGATGGCCCTGCTTATCTATAGTGCAAACCCTGCTTCTTTTATTTCCCCTGCGGTCCTAGGAAACAAAATGACTAAGTAAAATAATTTTGATGGCCACCAACCATGGGCTTCCATCCCATCCCTATCGTCATTAGGCGACCTTTACCTAGCACCCTTCTACAGCTTCCTACCCGCTACCCTATGAACGACTTGAATTTCAAAGCTAGAAGAGTGTCATCATTCCTGCTTGTAGGTCCTGCATTATGGGATTCCATCATGCTAGTGCCATTCCTAATGGTGGAGTTCCAAATGTTAATGACATACTCTACCTCTGCATCCCCTTGACCTACACGACTAGAATGACCAAGCTGACACTTGTAAGGCCTCAAGAATAATCAAACCCACATGTCCAAATGACCTAACACCTTGGTAGGTTGCATTATGATGTGGAAATATTGATGCAGGTGGTTTCCTATGTGCCGATGTGCCCTCTTTGTCATCGGCCTACTACCTCCTCCAAAATAGTTGCTAGCCCAGGGAAACCCACATCCCTTGGCCCGCATTTTTGTATCTCCCCAAAACAAGAGCCAAATGATGATTATTGATGGATATTATGATCCTTAAAACATGAGCTAATTTATCTAGCATTAGTTTTATAGAATTTTTCTAATGCTCTCTTCATTTTATAAATGAATAAGCTTATTGTGCCTTTGCTTGTAGTATTTATGGAATCAGTTACAAGACCATCGGGGGCATCTGTAGAAAAAGAAAGAGGGAAAAAATCTGCCAAAGTCCCAAGAGGGAAAGAAGATAGATCAAATTAAGTACTAGTTTCAGGAGGTAGACCTCAACTCCAAGGTCACTTCCACTTAGGACACTGTCTCAGATACCAACCTCGGCCATATCAATATCAATGAATTCAGACATAGGGTTATAGTTAACCCATCCACTGAGAATTCCAAGAGAATAAGAAAGAGTAGTTTGGCCAAGGAAAATACTTTCCCACCTGCTCTTGTGGCTCCAAAACTAGTGATGGCTTGTAGGAATTCCTATCAAGAGAAAATCAAAAGAATTGTTAATCATGATGCTAAAGTGTTGGCCAACCTATTTTCCAAGTCCATAGGGTGGACATTCCACATCCCCACCTTTGACCCTATGGAGGAAACAATAAAATAATATGTAGAAAATATGTGGAAGGTTGACACCCTTAAATACAAAAAGATAATTAACCAATATTGGTTAAAGGACAAGAGGGGGAGTGCTAACAAGGTTCCCTAAGAGCTCTTTAGAAGTGACATTTATGAAGACTATCATGACTTGGTAACATTGTTGAGCAGAGTCATGGGACTTCCTGCTAGAGCCTACATTCAAGATAGGATGTTTTACTTCATAGAAGAGATCATCAGTGGAAAGACCAAGTTTCACTGGACTGGGATGATCACCAACAACTTGCATCAACAATTCTTAACAATCAACAAGACATATCAATTCTACACGACCTCTTATTTGGTATATCTCTTGGCCAATCTATCTCCCTACAGAGGGCTATTTGTTGCAAAAATTCCAACTCCAGAAAGAGAGTTGAAGGTATATGACAGGCACCCACAACTCCAATATTAGAATTTCAAGAAGGATTAATGCAGGGTGAATGATGCCTTTATTGGGCATATTATTAGACTTCTTGGAGGGGAATTTGAGAGGAGAGTCACACATAGCACCCAAAATTTCATCCACTAGTTTAGGTTTTTGTTCATACAGTTTCCCAAATTCATCTATATCCAAACAAAAGGATTCTCGAGAAAACCATACAAGTTGCCTCAGTACCCAAATGACTAAGTATCCTTCTAGAGGTCTCAATGTAGCTACAAAATGTAGATGCTCTCCTTAGTGACAAGCATCAAGTAGTGATACCATATCCTCTTATATTCGGATAGGGAATGTACTCCCTTGCAACTACCCAATGTGCTGACTATTCAAAAAAGGAACTCATGGAATACAATATGGATCTCAACACTGCTAATCCGAGATGGATCTAGATGGAAAATTGAAGAAATTTGTTCAGGAGTACGCCCACTTACACAACATTGAATATTTTTTGGCTAATTGTTGAAATGACAAGGAGGTATGCATGAGGAATTATATGCGTATGATCGCTTACTTTTCCAAAATAGTCAAACTATTCCCAGTATTGAATAAGATTGTGGAGGATGAGAACACTATTATAGATATGAGGTATGATGCCATTGCTAACTTACCATTTCCCTCAATGGACTTGAATGAGGAAGAGGTCAATGACCTTGGGATCCTAAAAAAATAAGTGGAATATAGAATGAGGTAGTGGATTGATGCATATATTTCTCAATTAAATCTTCAAGGAGCCACATTAACATATGGCGGTCTCAAAGATGAGCCCGAGAGTGAAAAATATAGTGGGGTTGTTGCTACCTCAACTGAGGAAGCTCCCATGTCTCCTCCTACCACCAAATCAAGGAAGAGGAAAGAGGTGGATGAACACCAACCTAAGCATAAGGTCTATATGAGGAAGGCCTTAGAGGGTGAAACTTCAAAGAAGGCGAGGAAGTTAGGTAGATTCTTTGAAATTCTCACAATCCTAGAGGAACCATTGCATGAAGGTGAAGAGGAAGAATCCAAGAAACCTAAGTCACAACCTACCACTTTCGCTCCCTCCTTGACTACCATTGCCACTGCTACTACCCCTTCTCTAGCATCTCAAAAAAATTTCACTTCCTCTCCACCCATGATGAACATCTTGGTTCACCTTGCCTCCAGCTCACCGACTATGCCAATCATGGTATAGTACTCCTCATCTACCACAACCTCTCACCTCTCATCCTCCTCAATGTCTTGATCAACTATGACCCCTTCGATAACCACAATTACCATGTTCACTCTCACTCTGTCGTAGGCCTTCACAGACATATGCAAAATATACCCATGGAATTCTCTGGGGTATTAATGAATCCTACAGTACAAACTGCATTGGCTCAGGCTATAGCTAGTCTTCCTATCTCTCCCCTAACAAAACCACCAAAACTGGAAATAACAATGCAAATTTTGGAAGAACTAGAGATGGAGTCCATGAAAGAAACAGAGAAGGAGCATGAAGATCCCTTTAGGGATAATTACTATGAGCATCCTAAGAACCAAAACATGACCATCGATGAGGTGGAATACAAAGAAGAAGGGTGTTAGTCATTAGAAGAAGACGTTGAAGACCTTGGTGCCAAGTATATAGTGGAATCATCCAACCAAGATCTTGAAAAAGAGTTCTCCAAGAAACTCAAAGATGTTGGAGAGGAAGTTGAAAAACAATCTTCTAAAGAAAAGAAGGAAGCTGGTGATGACATTTAAATATCTACAAATCCTCTGATGAAAGGACAAGATGAAGGCCTCAATCAAGGAGGAGAAGCACCTCTTGAGAAGGAGGAAGGAGAAAAATACAATGAAGCTAAGAAAGTAGAAGTTAAGCTTGAAGAATAAGTTGAATCAAAAAATAGCCCCGAGCCAGAACACCATACAAGGCTCAAATAAGTAGAAGAAAGGGCACCCAAAGGGGAGGAAAACCCTAGAAAAACATAGCTTACCACTGGGATGGATACTGAAAAGGCCATATTTATTCTAGATTTAGACAAAGAGGAAAAAGAAAAGATAGAACAGGAAACCCCAGGACACAAAGAAAGGGAGATCCAACGTGCTCCAAGAGAAGAAGGTTATCATGAATCACTAAAGGAGGGATCTCAAATGCTAGAGTGTTTTGGAAAATAGCTACAGAATAAAATCCCCACTCTCATGGATCCCAAGGAGAGACTAGAAGCAATCTTTGCATGAGCACAAGTAAGCACATAGAAGGAGAAGAAACTGAGAGTTTGATCTGAAATCACAATGGGTGCATTTGGATTGGGGGCCGTGCAAAATGCCACTGTAGTAGTAGAAAAAGGAGAAGGGGTTAGTTATAGTATCTCCACCATTGACATGGGCACTACTACGAGGGAGCAAAAGATTGATCAACTCTAGGGATTGGTTTCCACAATTGTCCATGAAATAAGAAAAGATCAATCCTCCAAGGAGGAATTGAAGGAGCGGGTGGTGGACCTCACCACCTACATACATCAGTGGTCTTCTACTGAGGAGCCGCTAAATTTTTTTTCAGCCCCACCATTACTTCTCTCCAAAGATCACATAAGCAAGTTGGAGAAGAGAACTAGACAAAGGCTACTAAAGAATGGTTCTAACGAGTGCTTTACAATGGTGACATGTGCATTGGCCATGTCGTAAGAATGACAAAAAAATTCAGGCATATAAAAATATAGTTGGAAGGAATGGAAGAAATATTCCTTCAATTCACTGAGCTATACATGATCACCAACCCAAAGGTCAAAGCTATCCTTAAAATACCAGAGAAATGTTTTGGAAAGGAATTTGCACTTGTTAAGGATGATCATTGGTTGGTTGACACATGGAAGATGGTCCTGGACCATCGAAATGAGGTTCTAGAGAGAGTGTTGCATGAGATAGAGCTTGATCTCGAATGGGCCAAGGAACATCGAGCAGACAACAAGGATTATCTTAAGCTCATGACAGATTAGGATGTGCTTGTTGAAGAATTAGATGCAAGGAAGATTAAGGAACTTTTCCATTAAAAAGATGGAAGAAGGTGCAACAGATGATTTAACACCACTCTTCATGGATTTTTCTTCCTAGGTGTTTTCCCAATCGAAACAAATGGTTAAGGCTACCCTGAAGAGCACAAAACACTGGGAGATGATCACCAACCAGTCTAAGAGGCTGAATTTCCAAATCCTCCAATCTAAAATTGTTGAGTGAGACAAGCTTCAGGTTTTGATTGGAAAACTTGTAGAGTATGCCACCATCCAGAAAAATTAGGGAAAGCCTGTCATTGATCATGAATTCCTCACAGTATGAAAATCACTACAAGACAATAGTTTTATAGTAATAGGGCACTAGAGGATGAAATAGGGATAAAGAAAAAGGTGTATTTTAAATTGTAATATATTAAGGGGTAGGTGAAACCCTAATTTTTAATGAATCTTGGCCACACAATGAGATAAATATTAGCCACTCATTTGTTTTTTGAAAACTATAAATAGGGTGTCTCTTCTCATTTTAGAGAGAGAGTTGAGTTGTAAATACATTCTACTAAAATTCTAATAGAAATTCATTGCTTTTAGTGGATTTTTTATTTCATTCATGTTTCATGATTCATCTCCTCATAGTAGATAGATTTGAGTAGAATTTACTTGTTCTATGTGTTCTACATGCTTTTTAATAGATTAGTGAATGTTGCTCATTGATATTGAAGAAAATTACTATGTTGATGCCCTTCCTTGTTCATGATTTTTGCTATTTGTCGATGATAAACAATAGTGTAAAGCTAGTCTAAACATAGATTCATAGCTACATTTGAAATTCATCTTTCATTTACGATTCATGGTGAATGATAGCTGAAAATCTGTAGACCTTAGAAAATAGCACTAGTTTCATGAGACTGTTAATTGATTTGGTTAAGTGGAACTTAGTTTCAAGAAGGTTGTACACTGTGGTGTCCTCCATTATCATTGTTCATAGGTAGGTGCAAGCCTAGGAACTTTCTCATTTCCATTCCCTTTTGACCTATTCTTTGAAATAATAATTTAGGACAAGTTCTAGCATCATCATAAAGTCAAACCTGATGATAAGGTAGAGTTTCAGACTGTTGTTTTGAACTTGCATCAATTGCGCATCAACCTCAAGATCTTAGGAACTCCATTTGAGGAATCAATCTCCCTCCAACTTAACATACGTAAGTTTTCCCTATGATTACTAGAAAAACACATCAACCAACTGAGGTATTCCAAGCATTGTCATGACCTAACACCCGAGAGACCTTGGGGTAGGAATTTGGAACTTGTTTCCAGATTTCTACTTTTCAAGAGAGGTAGTGCACTTGTGCATTTCTTATGTTGAGAAAGTGCAAAAATACCCATCAACAGAATTGGCACTAGAAGGAGGGACTTCCTTGTGTTAAGCTGGATCAAATCAATTCATTCTGCCCTAAAAGATTCCATAGAGTTTTGAGGTCCACACCAAATAAAGGGGAATTTCAAGAGATTCAACCCCCTACCAAGGCTAAGAGAGCTAAAAGAGGGGAGGCTATTTCATCAACCTCATCCGCCCTTTCCATTTCACCTCGATCTTGACCCATCTCTTCCATTTCTTCACACCACACTCATCTTCCCTTTTCAACATCTGCTTCCTCATCTTAGCTGCCCCAAACAGCCTTCCAACCGCTTACTTCCCATGGCCAAGGCGCTACCCTAACCCCAACCTTTCAAGTTCAAGGCACAGTCTGAGCTATTGCTGCCCCTGTGTAGCCCCAAGTTATTGTTGCACATTAAGTGCAACCATTGCCTCCCTCCATGGCTTGGTTGGGTAACAACCCTTATCCACTATCCTTCAATGATTATCATGGTATGCCAAAGAATCCAGAGGGTTTTTTCATGAAGTTTAATCCTCATGACCCATAGAGGACAGTAGAGGAACATATCAAAATATTTCAAACAACATTGAAAGACATGCAAATAAATCATGAGGATGTGGCTTTCTAACTCTTTCCTTATTCCCTAGTGGAAGAGGCCTTCTACTAGTGCATCAACTTGCCAACAGGGTCCATCACTTCTTGGAACCTATTGAAGAACTCCTTCTTTCAGAAGTATAAGATCCCAATCAACCCTTTGGAGTTATATCAACAATTCATGTCCTTTCGTAGGGAAGTCAACAAACCAGTTAGCTCCTTCAATGATCAATTTCACTGGGCCTACATGAGATTACAAGCTCCATACACACTCAATGATGTTGCATTGTTGTCAGTTTACTATGATTCCCTAGACAACCTCACCACCTACCAGGTTGGTGGATGTGTATGCTGAGGCAGTCATAGCAAGCAATGGCTTGGGGAAAAATATTTTTAGCCCACTACCTTCTTTGGGACCACTTGCTCATCCAATGCAAGTTTAGGGGCTTACTTGGGCTTTGCCGCATCAAACACTGATTATGAACCAAGTTTCATAGCTACCCATTGTACCTCATCCAGGCCAGCCATTGAACTAGTCAATCCCAGTGCCTCACGACATGAAAACACAACAAAAACATGTTTATCCTTAGCCTTATCAAGTTTTTTCATATCTACAAGGACCCAAATTTCTTCCCACTTAGCAAAATAAACTAGTGGTGCAACTAGTCTTCCTTCAAACCGAAGCTCTACAACCGAACAACACAAAAAAGGATCAGATAGATGAGTTGATGGAGATGATTAAGAAAATATCTATGGATATGATACATTTAAGAAATTAGAATAACCAATTGCAGGCCTCTCAATAAAGTACCAAGGACAACATCAGCTAAGGCAACCGATACAGCCTTGACAACTGTAATGATCATGATGCAGGTGCTTTGTTTGGATAGAATTATGAAAGAGGAAAAATTTTGAATCAAGGGTATGAAAGGAGACCTTCCCATAGACATAAATAGATGTGGAACACAAGACCTAACAATGTTGGTGTTCCTACCCCTCTTGATCAGCCTACCAGTGGAGAGAAGACAACCAGTGGGGTATACTTAGGTCAAGCAACTTTGTTTGGATGGTGCCAGATCCATAAAACAAACAGACACTCTAAATTGGACTTCCCTGAATTCTATATGGTTGCAGTGATATTTCAAGTGGAGGTCCAGAATTTCATTGTTAGTGCAAGTTGTGGGGAAATAGTTCTATCTAAACTAGATGATTCTTGAATGCTTGTGTTCAACCAAGCTATATTCCCACAAAGTGAAAGCAACATGCCTGAAAAGGAAATCACAAACTTGAAGGATGAAGAAGCACAAGAGGTAAGTAACAAAGACACTCTATCTCAACTTTTCACTTCAATAGATAATGGCCAGTAGAAGAAGAGGAACCACATGAGAATGAGGTTCAAATGTTTCACCAAAGAGAGACCATGTATAACTTAAGAAATAGGCAAGTAGGTGGCCCCTTCACAACCTCCACTCCTAATAACTCCAACACACCTCCTGATCCAAATACCAGCAAACAATACAAGTTATCCTTACGTGTCCATTGAATATTTTAACAAGAATAGACAACCAAACTAGCTCCAAAACTAGTCAACCAACACCGCCCAAAGCAAGCCCTCTAAGGAAGAAATTAAACAAATGGGTGAATATGTTGCTAAAGAATTTAAGGAGGTCAAGATAAGTTTTTCTTCCTTCAAATTACTCAAGGTCCCAGTCATTAGGAATGCTTTCTTTTGAATGATTAATAGAAACCCTTCCTCCAAGGTTGCTCAAGAGGTTCCCACCAAGATGGTTCCTTTCAAGATCCTCCAAGTGAGCCTATCATCCAACAAATCTATGGGAAGAGGATAGACCTACCTTCAAACTAGAAAATGGGAAGACAACCTACTAAGGAACAAGATCAAACTAATAAGTAAGGTCCCAAAGATAAAATTCAAGTGCAAGCTAAGGATAGGGTTGGTGACAAAGATAAAGCTCAAGTAGTCCAAGTAGATGTACCCATGGGCTTATTCCAAGGAAACTTGGAAACCCTACCCTTCCTTACTACTATCAGAATATTTAGGGAGAATCTGCACAACTGTTTAATTGACTCAGGAGCCTTGGTGAATGTTATTCCTTTGGCAGTATGTGTTGGAACTATTAAAATATGATGATTTTTGCATATTTTCCATGCCCCCTGAGTCCCCATATGAGTCCTTCCTTATACATATTTCCTTCATTTGATGATATGTTTACTCACATTTTGGTTCATCTTTCTCCCCTACATCATCTATCTATGCGTCTTCCATATTTTTTCTATATTGGCATAGGTTTCCCATTGTCTCCCTGACCCATGTTGCTTCTATGATAACATTTGTTGTTGTAGGTTGTCGGCAGGACTTTCTCATTGTCACAGCGATTGGCATCCACATCTGGTTCATATCAGCATGAAGAAGGCGGGGTTTCCCCGATCTGTTGAGCATTTATATTGATAAATGTCTGTTGCCTATCAGCAAGACATTTTTATTATCACGACGATTGGAGATTTCTTCTGTTGGAAGTTATCGGCATATGTTGTGGCTATCGGGGTAGAGTCTCACTAAGTTTTGTGTGTCTCCCCGACTTATGCATGTGGAAGTCTATCGGCGAAGGCTATGGGTATCGATATCATGTCTTGGAAAATCCAGTATGTCTTACTGACTTTGCATGGGTGTTTGTCTTCGGCCAAAGTTTTATTTTCGGCATTGGGTCTTCGCGAGTATCATTTGTCTCACCGATGAAGCACATAAGATATTTTACAAATGACTTTCGGGGGGAGATAAAGCTATCATTGTAGGGTCATGGCGAGTGACCTTTGGTCTCGCTGACCTCACACATGGAATTTCTTTGGATTGGAATTTCGGTGAGACTACGGTGACTTCAGAATAAGTCTTAGCGAATACATATGGGTCTCATCGATGGAATGTAATGAGAGCCTTTGTCATTGTGAGATCTGAACTCTCTTAGCGACATAAGATGTCCTCGGGCTTTTGGTATAACTCAAACACGCTCTGTGTGACCTCTCCCCGATACTGTATGGTCTTGGCGAAGGCGGATGTTGACTATGTCTCGGTGAGAGTGTTGGAGATGATTAATGTCTTTTGGCTTGACATGATGATCTCGATATAGGGTCTTCCTGATATCATAAAGCTACGGTGAAACATAAATGAACTGGGGATGCTTCTTGTCTTTGGTGTAACATGTAGACTCTCTCAGCGACAGGTTTAACCATGGGGCTCTCGGTGAAACAGAGTGTAATCTATATGACATCTCACCGACCCAGATGCGTTATGGTGAATGCGATCACAGTGACGCAGGATGAAAGCATTTGAATTGCCTTCGATAGGATGATATGTTGTGTCTGGCCGACTGTTTCACTGGTAAAAAATAGAAATACACATCTAGTCTGACATGTAAATTCTTAAAGACCATTGCAGGATGACACATTTTGAGCTCGAATTTGGTGATGGGCTGACATCTGATCTCAATATTATATTTTCTTCAAATGCTTGTGTATAAATAGGCATTTTGGTAATTGTAAAATGATCACCAGTTATTAGTTATTCAATATAGTAGGTGAATTGTATGGATACAAAATGGTAAATTTATCAATTCAGAGGCTATGATGCATGTTCTAAAATGGAGGTATTTATGAATGTCAATTGATGTTGCTGCATATGTCTGGTATCAGTTATCTGTTGAATTTAATAAAATAATTACTAAGTTGTCTCCAAGATGGACTCTTTCTGATTGTTTAAATTGATATGACAAGTTTGTATTCAATTTATCAGTGCACATTTTCTGCACTTGTGTGATCGATTGATTGGTTCTTTCAAGTAAAGACTAAATCCTTTCAGTTAATCATAGTAATCAATGAGATTCGATTGGATTATTCAAGTAGAACTTAGTAATCACATTCTTGCATGTTTATACAAGTTTTAAACATAATATATGCCAGATAATTTGAATTTTCTCAAAGAAGTGTTGCCCATCTTGATCTCATTTGACTCTGCATACCCAACAAGGCACTGGTCTCTGCACTTCACCATTTGAACTTATTTAGTTTTTCTTTACATCTGTTAATTGAGCATTTATTTTAGGATTCAGATTAGAATATTGTTACTATTTTCAAGTTGGTTTTCATTTGTTCACCCCTCATTTCCATTGTGAACAAATTGCTTTAAGATAATCACAAGTTAAGCCAGCATTGTTCAAGAGAGGTACACCCGCCCAGGTTTTGCAACACCTAAAGAGTAGAAGGTTGAATTCTTTTGACCTTTTCTATTACCCTGAAGCATATCAAGATATTGGAAACCTCTTGAGGCATCTTGCTTGCATTTTTGAGAGATAATAGTATGTAAGGCATTGGGAATAGTCTCGACTCCTTTTGGAATAAAAGTGACCCAACTGGATAAAATAGCATTGAACATAGTTGGGGAAATCAAATGGATCCCTATGTAGATTTTTGTAAACATGAGGGTGCAACAGGTTATTGATATTCAAGTGGCAGATATCCCTGACACTTATGGCATAATACTAGGACAGGATTTTACACGAGCATTGAATAGGTATGCTCCAAATGACTTTTTCCATTTATGGTTTCCATGGAAGGGGTTGCCAAATCAGATCCATATAGACTGGGATGAAGTTCATGATAATAGAGTACAACAACACCAACGAGGTTCTTTTTGCTGAAATGGAACTTGGAAATTACTGCCTAGTGGCTTGTCAAGATGAAAATGAAGAATTTCAAGAGAGAAGAGATGACTGAAGAAGTCCTCTTAGTGTTATGTAGCTCTCCTCTTGATTTAACTTATGCTCCTTAGAGTATAGAAATGATAGTTGATCAAATGGCGAGGAATCTGATGAAGATGGCAATCTAGGGTTATTAGATGGATTCCAAGAATTCATTGAAAAATGTATGGAAGATCAACTTAGCTTAGGAGGGAGAATGAATTTCCAAGAACTCTTGTTGCCCATTTGGTGTCAGGTCCACAACACCACCCACTCAGAATTTGAATGTTGCCTTTGTCAAGCAGCAGTTGCTCACATCGGTTGACAAGTTCCACCAAGGGAGGACTCCTAAATAGAACTACCTAACCATAGCAATTTCAATCCCATTCCTTCCTCAAAAGTTGTAAATGAAAGTGTGCAGACAAAGAAAAATGAATGTATGATCAGCCCTAGAGTTAAAGAATCCTCCAAATTCTGGACATTGCACTTTGATAGGTCTAAGTATAAGCAAGGAGATAGGGTTGGGTTTTAGCTCATCATCCCTATGGGTAATACCTACTCCACTACCCATCGACTACAGTTTTATTGCACTAACAATGTAGTGGAGTATGAAACATTAGCCCATGGTATTTTGATGGCTCTAAGGAAGAAAGTCAAAATTTTGCAAGTCTTTGGTGACTCAGAGTTAGTGGTCAAACAAGTTAGGAAGTTGTATTATTACCATGATAGGAGGCTATCAAATTATAGACATGGGGTTTGGGATCTTTTAGAGAGCTTGGATGCATTTAATATTTAGTTGATCCCTCACTCCCAAAACTATACTGTTGATGCCTTAGCTTAGCCAGTAAGCACATTGCAACCCCTTTCATAGTCGAGCTTGAAAAAAATTACTGTAGAACTCACTTCCACTCTGTTGGTGCTAGAAAATGTTACCAACTTTCAAGTATTCAATGACAAAAATCACATCTTGTATTTTATCACCAGTTCGGATGTATTTGCAACTTAGATTATTGATGAAGTTGAGCCTCAAGAAGCTGGATTGGATATAGAAGGGATCATCAATCTCAAAACACACACAATCCCCAGGGGTATGGTCCAAATTGAATGTATATCTGACTTAGATCAGATCAAAGACTAGGATCATTAATCAAAAAAGGATTATATCAATAATCAGTGTGATACTCATAATCTTGGCACAACCAAGGAGGTTAAAAATGCATTCATTGGTAAGGTGTGTACACCCAAAGAAACAAAATGGATCTGTGATGCCTTACGCAAGTACCATGATGTGGTTACTTGGAGCTATGAGGATTTAAAGACATATGACACCTCAATCATCACACATACCATCTCTCTCAAGTCAGAGATGAGACCCTTCTGGTAGCGACAACATCCCATCAATGCATTGTTGGAGCCCATCATTTACAAAGAATTTCAATAGTTGTTGTCCACTAGAATTATCTTCTCGGTCAGTCACTCCACATGGGTGGCTAATCTGGTCCCGATTAGGAAAAATAATGGAGAAATTAGATTGTGCATAGATTTCCACAACCTGGATAGAGCTTCAGAGAAGGAAAATTACAGAGTGCCCTCATTGGATGAGGTGTTGCAAATCGTCAATGGATCTCAATGATTTCTTTCCTAGATGGATATTCTGAGTATAATCAGGTAATGGTACAATATGAGGATAGGCATAAGACAGTGTTCACCACCAAGTGGGGAACATTTGCATATAGAAGGATGTTATTTGGACTCATCAACGTTGGTGCAACCTTATTGCAAGCAATGGATATTTCCTTTAAAGATCTGATTGGCAAGTTCATCATCATCTACATGGATGATCTCATAGTGTTTTCCAAGAAGCGAGGAGATCATGTTGCTGATCTATGTAAGGTTTTTTAGAAGTGTAGGGAATTTGGGATTTCCCTAAATCCAAAGAAGTGAATCTTAGGAGTTATCAAAAGCAAGCTACTTAGGCATGTGATCTCAGAGAAAGGAATCTCAATAGACCCCAAGTGTATTCAAGCTATCCTAAAAATATATTTGCTGAACAATAAGGAGTTGAAATATTTCTTTGGAAAGATAAACTTTGTCAGAAAATTCATCACTGGTTTTGTTGAGATAGTCAAGCCGCTCAATGCTATGTTGAGGTAGGATGCTAAAGTTGAGTGGATGCCAGAAGCCAAGCAAGCCTTTGAGGAAATCAAGAAGGAAATTTCTGATGCACCAATATTGGTTAGCCCAGATTACCTAAAGTCATTTTACATATACTCATTTGCTTCAGATCATTCATGTGCTAGCATATTGACTCAAAACGATGATGAAGTGAGCACCCAATTTTATTCATGAGTACCCCATTGAAATATGATGAGCTAAGGTACCACAATGTGGAGAAGTGGGCTTATTCCTTGGTCAGGGGAGTCAAGAAATTTAGACACTACATATTTTGGAACAAGGTGTTTTCCATAATTCTTGACCTGGCAATAAAGACGTTGCTGATGCAGAATTAATTATGTGAAAGAAGAGAAAAATGGGTTACCTTGCTACAAGAGTACAACATGGAGATTCAACCCATGAAGTTAGTAAGGGGGTAGACCCTCATCCAAATGATAGCTTAAACCTTGGTTGAGGTAGGGCCTGAGCTCACTATCCAACAGTACCAACTTGAAGACATCTCTCCTAGGGAGTGGTATGGTGACATTGTTTACTACTTGTTGAATAACAAGTGCCCTCCTTGTTTGTAGGAAATTCAAAAATGTTCTCTTTAATTGATGAGTAACAACTATATGTTGCAGGGGTCCATATTGTACAAGATAAATCATGAAGGGGTTTACCTTAGATGCCTTGGGAAAGAAGAGGCAGCACGAGCATTAATAGAGTTTCATGATAAATTTGGCATAGGTCATGGGTCTGGCCCCTCTACAACTCATCAGATCTTACAGGCAGGCTACTATTACCCAATAGTCTTTAAGTACACACCTAATCATCTTCAAATTCATCGGTCTAGTAAACCTACCATTCTTTATGGATCATGGGTACATTCTAACCACTTCCTATTACTGTACTAGATGGGCAGAGGCTATTGCATGTAGGAAATGTACTATTGAGGTGGTTAGTAATTTTTTGGAAAGTTTTATTTTAAATCGTTTTGGTTTCCCTTATGCCCTTCTTTGTGATAATGGTCCTGCCTTCTCTTCACTGAAATTTGCTAGTTGGGACTTTGACTATGGAATTTCCATTAAGATCTCATCCAATTACTACCCAAGGAAATGGCCTAGCTGAATCCATGAACAGAAACTTGATCACTATAATTAAAAGCTACTTGATAGAAAGCACAAGGACTAGCATACCCAACTATGTTTTTCCCTTTGGGAAGATTGCACCCATATTAACACCTCCTTGGGTGATTCCCCTTTCCATCTTGTTTATGGTTTAGAGCCTATGTTTCCCGTTCATCTCAGAATCCCTACCCTCTAGTTCATTAATATCTTTTACGAAGAAGGGAGTTGTAGAGGGGCCCATTTAGCTGAATTTCTCCACCTAGAAGAAGTTTGTGACTGAGCTATTGAAATTTTTTCCAAACATCAGGGCATAGTTAAAAGATGGTTTGATTGTCGAGCCAAAATCAAGGTCTTTAGGATTGCTGACTTAGTGCTCTATTGGGATAAGGCCCATGAAAAGAAAGGGGAACATGAAAAATTCAACAAGCTCTGGCTTGGCCCCTTTCAGATTTATAAAAATTTGGGAGATAATTCTTTCTATCTCAAGACATTAATTGGTGAAAATTTCTTGTTTCCTTTCAATAGGAAGCACCTCAAGCATTACTTCCTTGCTTGACGTCTTCTGAGCTAGCTTTGTAAATAAATATACATAGGTTAGTTTAGGTTTCCTTTGCTTTGTTGTTTTGTTCCCACTTTTGGTTTCACTCTTTTTCCTAGCCGCTTTGTTTTGTTGAGGGTGTTCCTTTTTTTTGATGCAGTGGTCTTGCTTAGTTTGATGAATAGTTCACTTTCTTGACTACTCTTTTTGTTCTCTAGATAAACATTTACTCTTAACTATTGATTTCTGATCACTTCCGCAGGGTGGTTTCCTTATTTGGACTTAGATTTGACTTAGAATGAGACCCTTGGTTGAATCTTGTCACACTTGTCTAAGATCATTCACAAAATGCACACTAAATTATTTTTGAAGACTGTACTCGGGCTATTATGAGGGCCAGCCAATTGAAAAATCTTAAGTCTACTCTAGTGACCACTGTGATTCCAAACCCATGGTAAGCTTTAGTGCTTACGAAGTTCTACAAAAGAAAGAGCATGAAAATAAAATATTAAAAAAAGAAAAGAAAGCAAGAAAAGTAATGAAAATAAGACAACTGTGTGGGTGTATGAACAAATCTATCGGGGCAATAGATGCCCGACTCGTAATAGTGCAACTTTTGTGGGTCACAACAACAACTCTGTAAGGGCTATGGATTCCTGACTAGTAGTAGAGCAATGTCCAAGTTACTTTGGGGGTTAGGAAATTCACGTAGCTTGCTTTGCTTGAATAATGGTCATTTGTTATAGTTCTCAAGAAAGGAAATGAACCTAGTATACACACAATTTTGAGGCATTCTTGTGGTTTGATTTAGTTAAGGATCTTGTTCTCCCTCGAATGCCTCAGTTCAATTATGAAAATCGGCCCCTGGTCTACAAAACCATAGATTATGGGTTCTGAATTAGTCTTTATCCTTGGAACGCTCGGGAATGTTGTCCCAACATACTCACCATTTGTTGTGACTATAGCACACACACCTTATTCCAAATGGTGCCCCTCTCTTTCTACTTTGTCGAGTTGCTTTTTTCCTTCACCTCATTTTGCGTGCCTCCAATTTCTGAGTCCCCCATTGGTCAATGAGTCATTAAGTTTCCATCTTGAGTTGACCAAGTTTCACCACACTTGAAATTTTCAAGTCTTCGGCCTTTGTGGAGTTCCTTTGGAAATTTTCCTTAGGTCTTCAAAACTATCATCTTTTGTTGTCTGCTAGTCCGCTCCTACGGGCTGCTCCTTGAAAAATTTCATTCCACTTTTGCCATTCTGGCAGAAGCTGGCCCAGGCCAAACGGCAAGTGCCTGACTTCCACTAGCCACCTGGGCTCCACCTCTCCCGCCTCTGACTGTTTCATAATACGTGTCCACCAACAACACCTACACCATACTGGCATTAAATGTAGGCATTTAATGGCCAAAATCCTATAAATAGCATAGTTGGCATATCATTTTCATTGACATTCCTTCTGAACTTGTCAGAGCTCCTCCTGCCTCCATTGCCTTCATGCCTGCACTACCTCAAGTATGAATCCAAGTGTTCCTTCATCACATTGCATCAAAATTTCTAGGTAGGTTTCTATCGCTGCCCCTATCATGTGTTTTTTTTAGTATTACAAAGTTGTTAAAACATTGAAGAGGAAAACCTTGAAACTAGCTAGAATACTAGGTTTCGCATAAAACACATTTTTTAGAATCTAAAAACCCTTCAAAAATTGACCATTTAAGGTCGTGTGGAATGTGCCACTTTGGCCACCATTCTTGACCAAGGTTGTCAAGCTCTTGTAGCCCACATGTCTCCCACCATCATTGCCTTAGTTCTTTAAATAGAAAACTTCAAACTGTGGCCCTCACCCCTGGTAGGCCCACTCATGTGGGTGGAAGCCACCTCCTCGCCGTATTTGTTGAACCACATGGAAATTATAAGTTAAGTGAGGATCCATGTGACCCCTAAAAATCCATGAGCATATGTTTCTACATGCAAATGGCCCCCTTTCTCTCGTTGTTTCTCAATGACTATCTGACCCTGGCCCCCCCGCCTAGCAATTTCCACAGGACCCTTGTCTGTGACCCCAGTGAATCACTAAATCTCTAACCATGGGATAGTTGATAGAGGTTTCCATTGCTACTTAACTGTCATTTCAACGACCAACCCAAACAACACAAACCTTTTTTCCCTTCACCTAAAGGACTCCGCTCCCTCTATCGTTGTCCCAATCACCCAAAATTTACCTAAGGTTGAACTTCATTGCAGACAAAGCATTGTCGGGGTCCATCCATGAGCCACCCAATGCTCTTCATCATTTCTAAATGGCTGAATGTTCTCCCCCTTCTAATTTTTGGACTCTACACCATTTTTCTCCCTCTAGTTTCCTTCACACAAAAAATTGTTAAGGAAAGATAGGGAGCAAGCACTCTATTTCGGGCCACCGTCAATGGGCTGCTAACCTCTGCTATGCCCTTAATATTGGTGTACATTAGGTTATGAATAGTCAGCTTGTTGCTATCTTAACTCCTAATTAAGTCATTTTATCAATATTATATTATTATTTAGTTGGTTGGGTCGGCCTAGGTCTTATATAGATGTGTCTAAGCTAGCCTAGGTGATATCCTAGCCATAAATAGGTACATATAGGAGGTAGTGAGTCTTATTTCATCATCATATTGTGAAGCGTGTTCTCATTAGAGATATTTGGAGGTTTTCCCCCTTGAAGTGGCTTGTTATTCTTAGTTATTATCAAGTATTTTCAGCATATTTCATAACATATTCTTCTATTGTGCAAGTTATTTCATAACAAGTGTTATCAGAGCATGATCTTTGCACTGTAGAGGCAAAGCTTTTTCTCAATATTAAAGTCGATTTTGGAAAGAGCATATATTTTATATTTTGGTCAATTTTTTTAATTTTTAAATGGTTTTTCAATAACACATTAAAGAAGCTACAATCCATATTTTAGAAGAATTGGAGTAGAATTGAGCAAATTATTACAAAATTAGAGTTTTTACACAATTTATTTAGAATCTTCATATCTCTGACATCTTGCCGAATTGGAGCCTAATTTTTATTGGGTTTTTGAATAAATACTAAAGGATATTACAATAAAAAAATTGGAGACATTGGAGAAGAAATAAGAAAGTTATTGAAAAATTAAGGTTTTCATAAATATCAATCTCAAGGCTGCAAATCAGCTTATTTCTTGGAAAGTTTTTTAGGTGAAGGTTATTTTGGCCCTAGTAAGTTACAGTAAAAAATTTCAAAGAACTTAAGTTTCATTTGTGGGATTTATTTTAAAATTATTGGTTCCCATCATGACGGGGCCTGCAACAAGGGGCAAAAAGAATGTTGTCACTCTGGGGAAGACTCCTTATAAGGATGGGATAACAATAGAGGATGCTACTCCTAATCAGGAAATTATTAAGGTGAAGGAATACATTTCTTCAATGAATATGGATATGTGTGACCTAAGAGGAGATATATCGGATATATGAGACATGTTAAGCGCCTATATGATTGAACCAAGAAAGGATTTCTCAAGTGACCAATGTGAAAATTCTAGGTCAGCTAACAATGACACAAGTTTTAATACTCCTATGGGATCTAGGAATTTATTTCCAAAGGTGGATATACGCAAGTTTGATGAAAAGGATCATCTAACATGGATAAACCAAATGGAGAATTTTTTTAAAGTACACCAAATTCCAAATGGACAAAAGGTCACAATGGCTTCCCTATATCTGGAACCAGATCAATTCATTCAGTATCGTTGGATTTGCACTCATCAAAGGAAAAAGGGGCTCATCGTATCATGGTTAATTTTTATGGAGGAACTCCAAGCACAATATAGGAATATCATGATAGACAACTTCTTCAGCCAGCTTGCTAAACTTTAACAAACCAAATCAGTTAAGGATTATATTCAGCAATTCCAAAATCTATCCTTAAGAGTGGATTCAATTACACAGGAGAACTTGAATAATTTATTCTTGGGGGGTCTCAAGGATCACATTCAACATTGCGTACACATGTTTATCCCTAGCTCTATAAATAAGTCTTTTATCTTAGCACGTAGGGTAGAGGAGAAGTATTTGATTCCTAAGAAGAAAGGGGCTAATGTGACAAGAGAGAAAGGATATTCAACACAACCTACTAGGTTAACTCCACATAAAATTGATGAGAAAAGAGAAAAAGGGTTGTGTTTCAATTGTGATAGCAAATACAGTCGAGGTCATAAATGTAGTGAAAAGAAATTGTTCTATATTGAAGGTCCAAGGGAGGAAGAAGAGGAGGAACCCATACTAGAGGATGAAAAGGAGTCAAATTAGGAATCACATGATTCTAAACCAATAATTTCTTGTCATGCACTCTCAGGTTTCAGTGCTCCAAAAACTCTCAAGGTGGTGGGGTTCATCAAGAAAAAGTTAGCTACTCATCTAAATTGTTTTATATATCCAACTCCAGAGTTTCAAGTTTTGATTGCAGATGGTGGTATAGTTAGTTATTCAGGGAAGTTTCATAGCATTAAATTATCCATGGGATATTATCAACTTGATACCCCAATGTATGTGATATCCATGGGTGCAGCAGATATTGTTTTAGGAGTACAATGGCTTACTACATTGGGAATGATTGAGATGAACTTCCAAGAACTATTCATGATATTTCAATCATAAGGAAGGGTAGTAGAGGTACGGGGGTTGAAGGAAAAATACCCACAAATGGTAAGCTGTCATCAAATGAAATTTTTTCTTAAGAACGGATTGGATGGATTTGTGGCCCATTTATGTTCATTAGAAGTTTCTCAATCTAATGCTCCTACTCATCCAGATTTGAAAGCTATAATTGATCGTCACTCAATTGTTCTTGGAGATATTCCTAAAGGACTTCCTCCTAAGAGGGATCATGATAATGCCATATAGTTAGTTCTAGGGAGCCAACCATCAAACATCAGGCCTTACATGTATCCACACATACAAAAGAGTGAGATCGAAAAAAATGTTGAGGAGATGCTAGAGGCAGGAATTATCATGCATAGCAAAAGTGCTTACTCCTCATCTGTGGTGATGGTACATAAGAAGGATGAAACTTGGAACATGTGTCTATATTATAGAGTGCTCAACATGTACACCATTAAATATAAGTTTCCTATTCTAGTCATTGATGATTTGCTAGATGAATTGAATGGAGCTATGTATTTTACCAAGCTAGATCTTAGATCTAGTTATCACCAAATTCAGATTAAGGAGGAAGATATTTGTAAGACAACATTTCAGACTCATGAGGGTCATTATGAATTTTTGGTGATGCCATTCGGTCTTACCAATGCACCATCTACATTCCAAAGTATGATGAATTCCATTTTTAAGAAAGTTCTTGAGAAATTTTGTGCTAGTATTCTTTGATGATGTATTGATTTATAGTAAGACTTGGGAAGAACATTTGCAACATGTGGATCAAGCATTACAAATACTTGAAGATCATCAACTCTATTCTAAGCCATCCAAGTGTGCTTTTGGTATTAAGGAGGTGGAGTATTTGGGACATATAGTTTTACATGAAGGAGTAAAGGTGGACCCTAAAAAAATTAAGGCTATCATGGAATGGCCAATTCCAAAAACCATTAAGAAATTGAGGGGTTTCTTGGGATTGATAGGGTAATATAGAATATTTGTGAAAAATTATGGTTGTATTGCAGCACCCCTCACCACTCTATTGAAGAAGGATTCTTTTCATTGGAATGAGCCTGCTAATACAACATTTGAGAGATTAAAGGAGGCTATGTGTATGACTCTGGTGCTTGCCACTCCTAACTTCAACAAGGAATTCATTGTGGAATGCAATGCTTCTAGAAGTGGGATAGGAACAATTCTCATGTAAGAAGGTCGACCAATTTCTTTTGAGAGTCCTCAATTAAAGGGTAAGAATCGGCTTAAACCTATTTATGAGAAGGAAATGCTAGCAATCCTTCACACAGTTAAACAATGGAAGCCTTATCTAATGGGTAGACACTTCAAGGTTAAGAAAAATCATGATAGGCTAAAATATATTTTGGAACAAAGACTATCTTTTGAAGAGCAAGAAAAATGGGTCACAAAGATGTTACGATATGAATTTGAGATTGAATATAAGAAAGGGAAGGAAAATATTGTAGCAGATGCACTTTCAAGGAAGAATGAGAAAGATGAAGCGTTATTGTGTGCCCTTTGAATATTACAAGAAAATTGGGTGGAGGAAGCCAAAGAAAAGTGGCAAAAAGATGTTGCAACAAGCAATCTCATCCAACAATTAAAATGTGATTGATTAGTTCAAATAAGTTTTGTTGGAAGGGAGATACTCTTTGGTATAAAGAGTGTTTGTATCTCTACAAGAATTCCACTCTTAAAAGCAAGATTCTCATAGAGTTGAATGAGTCACTAGTTTGTGGTCATTCAATATTTTTGAAGACATATCATCGAGTCAATCAAGATTTTTTTTGGGAAGGGCTAAAAGGTGATATTCAAAAATTTGTGGCTGAATGTTTGGTATGTCAAAGGAATAAGGGGGAAACAATTAAGACACCAGTTCTCTTGCAACCCTTATCTATTCCTAGCTAGCGTTGGGAAGAGGTATCCATGGAGTTCATCACAAGGATTCCCAAATCTAAAGGTCATAATGTCATCGTGGTAGTAGTTGATCACCTCACTAAATATGCACATTTCATTGCATTATCACATCATTTAATAGCAAGTGTAGTGGAAAAATATTTTTTGGAGAATATCCAAAAGCTACATGGTAAACCTAAGGTTATTGTTAGTGATCATGATTGTATCTTCACTAGTCACTTTTGGAAAGATTTATTCTCATGTTTGGGTACTCAGTTGGCTCATAACTCTCCATACCACCCTCAATCAGATGGGAAAACTAAGGTTGTTAATAAGTGTTTGGAAGGATATCTACATTGTTCACTTGAGAGAAACAGTCTCTATGGGTAGATTGGCTACCACTTGCAGAATGGTGGTATAACACTTCTTTTCATAGCTCATCAAGAATTACTCCATTTTTGGCATTTTATCGATATCATCCTCCTTCCATCACATCATCAATAAAGGTGTCACCAAGGGTTCGAGTAGTAGAGGACCACTTTCTTCATCAACAACAGGTACTCTCAAGAATTAAGGAGAATTTAGCCATGGCACAAAATCAAATGGAACAACAGGCATACCAACATCGTAGTGAAAGAAGTTTTGAAGTTGGGGATTGGGTCTTCTTGAGATTGCAGCCTTATAAGAAAATATCACTAAAGCAACAAAAAAAGAATAATAAGTTGTCTCCAAGGTATTATGGGCCATACCAAATCATGCAAAAGATCGGTAGTGTTGCCTACAAGATAGAGTTGCCACCAACAACAAAGATACATCTAGTTTTTCATGTTTCTTGTTTGAAGAAGGTAATTGGGAATAATATTCCAACTCAAACAACACTACTAGAGCTTGATGAAGAAGGAAGAATCAGAATCATTTTAGAACCAGAGTGCATTCATCAAATATGCACAAAGAAGCTAAGGAATAGAACTCTCATTAAGTATCTCATCCAATGGAAGAATTTACTAGTTGAAGATGCCACTTGGGAGGATAAGGAGTTCATTCAAAATAATCCCAACTTGATTAGTATTGAGGATAGTGCTTCTTTGAAGAAGGGGAGCATGCTACGCCCTTAATATTGGTGTACATTAATTTATGACTATTCATCTTGTTGCTATCTTAACTCCTAATTAAGTCATTTTATCATTATTATATTATTATTTAGTTGGTTGGGTCAACCTAGGTCTTATATAGGTGTTTCTAAGTCATCCTAGGTGATATCCTAGGCATAAATAGGTATATATAGGAGGTTGTGAGTCTAATTTCATCATCATCTTGTGAAGTGTGTTCTCATTAGAGATATTTGGAGGTTTTCCCCTTTGAAGTGACTTGTTATTCTCAGTTATTATCAAGTGTTTGTAGCATATTTCATATCATATTCTTCTATTGTGCAAGTTATTTCATAGCAACCTCTGACCTCCATCCCAGACATTTGAGCCTAGACTGCCTCTCGCCTTGTGAGGTACGAACCTTCTACGGCCGCTTGATTCTCCTCGAGTAAATATGGCATGCCGGTGGTTCATATGGGCTTGATGGTGTGGGCTGTTGCCTATGGGTCGTTGTTCCATCTACGCCTTCTCCAAACATTTGAATGGCCTTGCATTTCTATAGTGCAGACCCCACTTCCTACATTTCCCCTGTAGTCCTAGGATATGAAATGACTAAGTAAAATACTTTTGCGGACACCAACCATGGGCCGCCATCCCATCCCTGTCGTTGTCGGATGAACTTTACCTAGAACCCTTCCATAGCTTCCTTCCCACAACCCTATGAATGAATTGAAATTTGAAGCTAGAAGAACATCATCCTTCTTGTGTGTGGGGCTTGTATTGCGGGATTCCATTTGCAGTATTCTGTCATGCTAGTGTCGTTCCTAATGGTGAAGTTCCAAATGTCAATGAGATCCCCTGCCTCGGCATCCCCTTGACCTGCATGAGTAGAATGACCAAGATAACACTTGTAAGGCCTCAAGAATGATCAAAACCACATTTCCAAATGACCTAACACCTTGGCGGGCCCCATTATGATGCAAAAATATTGTTGCAGGTGATTTCCTGTTGGCTATCATGCCCTCATTTTCATCTTCCTGTTGCATCCTCCAGAACGACTGCCAGCCTAGGGAAACCCATATCCCGAGGCCTACATTGTTGTATCTTCCACAAACAAGAGCCAAATAATGATTTTTGATGGATATTATGATCCTTAAAACATGAGATACTTGATCTAACATTAGTTTTATAGTATTTTTCTAATGCTCCCCTCATTTTATACATGAATATGCTTACTGTGCCTTTGCCTACAAGATTTATGGAATTAGTTGTAGGACCATTAGGGTGTCCATAGAGAAAGACAACGGGAATAAATCCACCAAAGTCCCAAGAGGGAAAGAAGATAAATATCAAGTGAAGTACCAGTTTTAGGGGATAGACCTCAACTCCAGGGTTACTTCCACTTGGGACACTGTCTTATATACCAACCTGAGCCATATAATTATTGATGAATTCCAATAGAGGGTTATAGTTAACCCAACCATTGAGAATGCCAAGAGAATTATAAAGAGTGGTTTGGCCAAGGAAGCCAATTTTCCACCTGATCTTGTGGCTCCATAACTAGTGACGGCTTGCAAGGAAGCCTATCAGGAGAAAAGCAGAAGAATTTTTAATCATGATGGTAAAGTGTTGGCCAACCTATCTTCCAAGTCCATAGGGCAGACATTCTGTTGGTTGTTCACAATGAATCAATCAGATCCTGCCAGATACCTATGAGTTTTCCTGACTCAATTATTGAATATTTACAAGACAATTGGCCAAAAAATGAGATATAGCATCAATCACTTTTTCTCCTGCACTTCGAGCTTTGCAAAACCTGGGAGGGTAGTCCCACAATGTATATTATATAACTTTTTTAGATACTGCACTTACACATTGCATATTCAAGCAAATATATTCTCACCCATGACTAATAAGAAGAAATTATTTAAGAAGTTGGAATTTCCTTGAATGAATTATACATCTTAAGTCGAGAACATAAGATAATACAAACTACAACAACTTAAAAGATAGATCAATGATTATTTAGAAAATTGTTCTTAAGTCAGGTAACTGGAACCATGGGAAAGACTTAAAGATATTAGGATCAGTGCTATTATCTATGGGCTAAGAGTGCACACATTGCAATATAAGGTATATTTAATTATGAACATTCAAGATCTAAGTGGCATCACTTTGCAATTCACAAATTTGTAACCAAATTCTATAGACTACTTATTAAATCCAATGACCATGCATATGAATTCATGATTTGACTCAAGAATTTTAACTTGCTATATGAGAAAGAGCAAAAACCAAAACAGATATCATAGTGCAAAATAATGAAAATTAAGGAAATGACCTTTGATCAAAATTTCATTAATAATTCATATACACAATCAATATGGAGAGACTATAGATTTAGAAAACTTCATTATCATTTAGATATGTTCAGAAACCATGTATTTAACAAAATATGCTACCTAGACTCAAAGCATTAGATAAAGACTCAACATACTTGCTCTGTGTTCTCAATTTTCACAATAAGGCTCCATAATTCAACAAAAGACCTGCACAAATGGCCCTAGATTCCCTTTTATGAAAAAAGGGAGCAAAACAAGCCTTAGGCCAGATGTACACATGTGACATTCTAATTGTACCACTACAAAACATATTCCCTAATTCGGTTACATTTGCATTCTACAAAATGGAGGGAATACATATGAAACAAATATTATTTACATTCATTATAAGGAACAACTTTTCCTTCTAAAAAGAACATGTCAAAAAGAATATTTTCTTCATAGTAGCATGTCCATCTCATTGAGAAATATGAAAAAATGATGTGGAACAAAAATTAATCTTACATCTTAGTCAGCATTCCACATCATCAATAATTGATACCTTCCTACGAAACATATATTTTATACATTGTAACCTCTAAGGCCAGACCTGTACAATACTTGACCAATTATATGTTTCACATCCATGTCTACAAACCAAAATGACCAACAAATATTCTTCCCTACTCCTCATATTCCTCATTAGATGGCCAGTTGAAATAAATTTTATCTAATGTCTTCCTATATGGGGAGTACTTGGTGACTATGGAATTGGATTCCTTGTCAAAGTCCTCCAGAAAGCTAACAACAAACGTCAAATTTCCCAAAGTGTCGTTAAAGACATTAATATCAAACTCCTTATAGATTTCATCCACCTAGGAATCTATAACCTTATCCAGCTCTTTCTTCCACACTTGCAATTATTTCACTTGATAATTAGTGAGCAGAATATCTGGAAATGGTGAAAAATTTGTAAAATCATACTAAGCAATTGAGTCTCTTATCTTTTTCTCTAGTGGGGCTATGTATCCTTGAAAATTTTGCTCACTCAATTCACATACAAATGTATAGGGTGGAAAAACATGGGGATATTTATCTTCATGCTAGCTAGATCCTACTGCTATTACCTTTAATTTCTCATCTCTTGGGATCCACTTACTCAATATTAGCATGGATAACTCTTTATCCCTTTTGGACAATCCCATTGCTTGCATCATCAAGGAATTATTGTCATGCACGCTACACATTCTAGCCTAGATCTTCTCATTCAAATGTTTCAAAACAATACAATTTTTTTTTGATACATTTTCATACATTGTACCCTGAGCCTTTTCCAACAACCCCTTATACATTTCAATTTGCAGGAGAAGTTGCTCACTTGTTTGTTCATTAGATGAGTTCGGACCTGGTTGGCTCGATTCTTCAACTGTGAGTGATCCTTGTCCCACACTATATGGTACCATTGGTAAGGCTTGGCCTAGAGGTGAATGTTGAGAAGATGCGATTGGAAACATTGGAGGTGGGTGACTTGAGCTAGGCTGACCTTGTTCTCTTTTCACTTCTCCACTTTGTTTATAGAATGCTAGCTTAGTTTCCAATACAACTACCTTTTGTTGGCTATTGTCATATTCATTGAGAATCTCTCAGTATTTATTCCTGAAATCATCCCTCTCTAGGGTGAAACTTTCCACAGTTGCTTTAGTGAACCTAGAAACATTAACAACCATGTCAGTTGCCTCTATAGTTGGGGAATTAGTAACTCTCTTCACAAGCAATTGTCCACTTAAATCTAATGGCTCTACAAGGGCTGGTTTCCTGGATCCTACAGATAATGACCATATTAACAATGCATCCCAATGCTCACTAAATGTTGAACCCTAGAGTGCCATCTCAAATTCTACTTCTATTTGTAGCAGAGGCCTTTCAACCCTCCTTATGGAATCTAGAACAATAGTGTCAACAATATTCCATTCTAGTAGCAGTAGCACACCACTCTTTTTTACAAGCTCCCTGCCCTCCTGGGCATTAATCTTTTGAAACTCATCCTTCATAATGCTTCTCACATTTCCCTGGATGACACTTTCAGGAAATTCTAGATGTAAACTCCTTTCAGTGGCCACTTTCTCTACATATTCTATAGTTTTAGATTTCCACTAGAAATCTATGAATGCAGATGTTTCAATAAAAGAATAATCTTCCATAAAATCCTTACAAGCTTCTACTCTCAAGTCATCTATAGTATTTAGACCACTAATGTCAAGCTTTCCCAATCTGAGATTGATCTATCCTAAAATTGAGGAAATTACCCTTTCAGGAGGAAGCATTCCTAGCTACATATCCTCTGGAGTGACATAGATGTAATCCTCCTCTGTATCAAAGTACTCAACCATTCCTCTTACTCCAGTCCTTTGCTTCTTTAAAGGTGGTTGCTTGGGAGGGATAGGGCATGTAGGGGTTGATCCTATGTTGGTGGTGATGACAATGTATTCTTAGGAGAATCTTCCTTTGGCCCCTCAAAAGTGACTGGGGTTGGAAAGCTTTGTCCTTCATATATTTATTTCTTCCTCCTAGAATAAATTCTTAATTGCTTGGGTGGCTAGTATTTAGGACTCTCTTCTAATGTCACTTCATTATCTTCTTCAACCACCCTTGCCTTTCCTTTATCTATTAATTCTCATTGTTCCCTTAATAGACCTACTACACTTTCAAAGTTGTCCATAACATGCATGCCTTTACTGAATTCATTAGGTATGTTTGGCAGAGGATCATATTGGGGGTCCTTCTTCCATTTTTCTTTTACCATCTTCTTATAAGCAAGATATTTAGCCTTCCCTTCATCTTGTTCTTTAGGGCTAAAAAAATTCCTAATGACATCTTCAGGATAATAAAAAACATGCACAAAAATACACATTTTCTTATTTTCTTTAAACTTACTAATGAAGCCTTTAGGATCATGATTCCTTTGGTGCATAGTCATCAACATATAAGGTGCCAATAGATGTACCATTTGCTTCCACACCCCCTTTACCAAAATATAATCAACAAACAATTTCCACTCTAGAAAGAATGATCCTTTCCTTGTTGTATCAGGTAGATGCATTGTTTGTGAAGCTCATATCTACCTCATGATTTTGAGGAATCCTATTCTCAAAGGAACATCCCTCGATAAGATATATGGGTCCAGACCATTTCCATATACCATGAAAATTATCTTGTTAGGATATAAAATCAAGTCTCCGCTATTATGACTCAAATTCAAGTCTGGTCTCATCTCCATGGGTCTCAAAAACTCATGGATTTCTCTAGGAATTGTTGGTGGTTCAAATATCAGGAACCTCCTTATCCTAGATGCAAAAGCATTTTGAAACATAAAAAATTTATATTTCCTATCATCTTTATCCAGAATTTGAGTCCAACACTGAACAGGCATGCCAACACATTCCTCCTTTCTTCTCAAAGCAATGTCATTTTCAAAAAAAAATTGTCCCCTATGCAAAAACATATGCATCAATAGTGAACACCACCATAACTTTACCCATTGCTTTCCTTCCTTCAGCTCAACTAGGCCTTTGTGGATATGTTTTTCCGAATAGGTACCACAATCACAGACAATGTTGTATGGTGGATATTGCAAATGTGTGGCCAGATAATTGTATTCTTTCTATAAAGTGTCAGGTGGGGTGGAACCAATGATTTGGTATAGAGAATACATAGTCTTTCTCAAATAACTAGCAAAATAACTCATTGGGAAAGGCTCAAGCTCCTTGTCATTAATTTTAATCTACTTCTTGTGTTTCCCAATATCGATCATTACAGTATGCAAAGGAAACATTCTTTTTCTAATGAACACCTTAGTATTGTTGTATTATTTTCTAATGTCATCCATGTCAAAAGGGACCATATCTGGACTCCACTCATGCAAGTCAAAATTTTCTTCAATTTCTTTCCTAGTTATTCTTACCATATCTACCCCATCAAATGTCTTGACCACCCTAGAAACTGGGTGATACTTTGAGGTGATATCCTTCAAAATATCAAAATCCATGTATGCATTGGGAACAATTACCTTTCTCATATCCAACCTCCAAGGATTACTGAGAGGAGATCCAAGGTTCCTGTTTCCGTACCAATGTTGAAACAACTGCCATCTAGTGTAAGGTGCCTCGAAATCCTTTATGAAGCAAGCTTTATCTATCACTCCCTCTCTCATATTAGGGGCATTAAATGAGACTTTTCCCTTCGGTTTCTTACTCGTAGATGGGGCAAGTCAATTACATCTTGGGAGAATGACATGGACTAGGTCAAAGAGGTAACGGTCTATACTTGTGGAGCCATGGGTTTTACATATACCATGGTTTTAACAAGAAGAATTTCAACTATCAACTTACTATTTACGACCTATGACTCAAAATGAATGCTAATTCTAGAAAAATTCACAAGGTTATGGCCTTTTAAAAGAAAAATTAACCCTAATTCAAAGCAATAGAAGCAAAGCAATAAACACATTCATCTAAAAGAAAATTGAAAGCAAGCCCTAATTCAAAAAACTAAAAAAAGCATAAAATTGCATTTGTCATACTTACAACTTTCAATTGCAATAGACCCTAATACCAGCCAGAATGACTTGCAAATTGGTTCTTTCAATTCTCTATATCACCCCGAACACATCTTCAGATCCAAATTGGAAAGAGCATGTCGTATGCACAAATTTTGAAGGGAATTGAATAAGGTTACAAATCACCTCTATCATTTACTCCCACTTGTGTGAAGTGAAACAATTGCAATGGGAATACTTTGTAGCTTTGAATGTGCATCATCGATCTTTAGTTGAGATGGCCTTCTTGAACGACTTAGATTGAGTCAATGGCAGTTGAATTTACATCACTTCTCCAACCTGGACAAATGGATAATGGAAACATGCCAATTGGACCTTGTTCACTCATTTGTGGGTTCCACCCATTAGTAGTCATAGAGTGTATGTGGCAGGTTCTCATAGGTCTCGCTACTTTTAAGGAGCCTACATCTATTTTTTGTGAGCTGGAAGGGAACAATGGTGATCATCTTTCATATTTCAACCATCACCTTTGATCTTAAAAATTTGAGTGTTGGAATGAAACACAACAGTTGGACCCACTTGCCCAGTTGCACACATGTCAACATTTTGCTAACCTCACCATAATTAAACTACAATCACTTAGAATGCACGAGCTAGTGGGGAGTGGCTCAGATTGAATCCTATGATCTTGGAATCCTCAAACCTGCACACACAACAAAGTTATTCATAAAAGAGGGCCTTGACTAGGCCGACAAGGATTTACCCTTGGATATCGATGACTTAAACTTAAAACATTTATGAGCTGAAACATTAGAACTAGACCATGGTAGAATCAAAATGTGTTGCAATAGGAAATGACTGAATAACCTAAGTGAAAGGGGCTAGTAAGGAACGTGAATGATAGCTCAGAATACAACTTATGTCACTGGCAACCGGGAAAATCAGTCAACACAAAATTAAAACACCAAAGGATTGTAGATGGATTAATTAGGTGACTTGGTTACCCATGTAAAACCTTAAACCCATAACAGTGAGTGAAATGTGACATGCTAATATCAAACACAAAAGGTCTCAAAATATCAACAATTTTGAGGGCTCTATTAGTGGCTCATGCTCGGGGATGCAAACCCTTGGTGGGTATGGTGAGAAACAGATCTCTTGGTGAAGCAGACCAAACATAGAGGAACCCAAAAAAAACTAAGAGCTTGCCCAGACAAGGCAAGTAGACGCAACAAAAAGAAAACACACTAAACCCTATATACAAAATTTAAAGGACTATACACTATACATGTAATTATAACCTATTTGAAGAGAAATAGAGTTCTAGGAACTGTCCATGTACTAGTAGTTCTAGAAATTCACCTAATAGCAACTGTAGGAAGTAAGAATCTTCCCCATGAGTGTTTGCAATTAAGTAACATCCAAGCCATAAGGGGTCAAACTTCCCATGTTTCCCTTTATCCTCTAGTATGGCATTCCACATCAAAACCATACATCCTACCTAAAATTTCCTCTGAACGACCCTTTTTTCATGTAAATATTTAACTTAGAGTTTCATTTTCTCTTTCTTCTTGTGATCTTCTCTCCTCTTCTCATCGAGCTCAACCAACTCATCCATCCTATTTTGCATCTCATCATAGATGTCATTATCATACTCCTGAACAAATTTATACATTTTCATCAAATTATTGTGTGGTATTCTGGCTTCTATCCCATATACCAAGTTAAAGGGAGAGTGCCCAATAGCTTTCTTGATTGTGGTTCTATCTGCCTACAATGCCAGTTATAGTTTTGAATCCCAAGCTTACTTATTCTTCTCTAGGACCTGTTTAATGATCTTCATAAGAATCTTATTACTGGACTTAGCTTGCCCATTCCCTTGGGGATGGTATGGGGATGAGTAAGATAAATTTATGCCATGCTGGTTGCAAAAATCTATGAATTCCTTACACCTAAAGCACATGGTGTTATCAGAGACAATTCTTTCAGGAACACCAAACCTACTCAAAATATTATTCATCAGGAAATCAATGACAACCTTCCTAAATTCCTTCTTGGTAGAAATGGCCTCATCCCACTTTGTGAAATAATTGGTTGCAACTAGGATCCAAGCATGTCCTCCACCGGACTTCACTGCCATTTCTCCAATAAAGTCAATACCCCACTGTTGGAAGGGGGTTGGTGCTTAAACTAGCCTGAGAGGTAGGTTACCTAAGAAATTTAGTTTACCTATGAATCTTTGACAGGCATGACACTTCTTCACAAGTCTATGTGCATCTTTGAATACTATGGGCCACCAAAATCCTACTCTCAGTACTTTATTCGTAGTATTCTTAGTCATATAGTGACCTACACACACACACCCTTGGTGCATTTCAATTAACGAATCTTCCGCTTGGTCACCATCCACACATCTAAGAAGCAAACCCTCTAGGCTCCTCCACCAGAGTTCACCATCAATGATGACATACTTAATTGCTTACAACTTTAGAGTTCTCATCTCATTGTTTGGCATGCCACCAGGGCATTTCATGGTCTGCAAATATTCAATGATCCTTCTATACCAACCACATGTTTGCATATCATAGATAGGAGCAATGTTTTCTTGTTCAACCTTATTAATATTATTGGCCTCAAAATTAGTTTCAACCATGAGTTTATCCAATCCCTAGCCTCTGAATAGCTTTGTAATCTAAATATCCATGTTGAACTCTTGGATTCTATTAATCCATCTACATCTCCTACCTATAGTTTCCTGCTGAGTAAAAATGTTCTTGACTGCGACACTTGGGATGTAGGCCACAACAGTTGCACCAGTCAAATATGTTCTAAAATTTTTAACTACCTTAACTAAGGTGTAGGCTTGATTCTTGGTGGTGTCATACTTGATCTCGGCTGCTTGCAAGGACTTGCTAAAAAATGCAATTGGTTGTTCAAAACCTTCACCATTTTTTTGCAACAACACTTCTGCTACAATATGAAAACAAGCAAATGTAAACAACAGAAATGGCTTTGTATAATTAGGAGTCTTGAAAATAGGGCTTTAATGACATCTTTGATAGCTTCAAAATATTTAAGAGGTTCTTCTGACCATGCCACCTTTTCTCCTTTCTTGAGCAACTTTGAGATAGGCCTATCTATCTCTACAAAATTAGTTACAAACCTCCTTAGAAAGTTTACCTTCCCAAAGAAATATTGAATCCCTTTAACATTTCTTGGTGGTGTAATTTTATCTATAGATACTACCCTTTTTAGATCAATCTTGATTCCTTCCTTTGATACAATATGTCCTAGTAACTTTCCTTCTTTAACCCCAAAGGCACACTTCTTGGGATTCAATGAGATACCATATTCTAGGGTTCTGATGAATATCTTCTCAAGATGTGAACAGTGGTCATCTTCCTTCTTATGGTGGGTAGTAAAATTATCTTGATAAATAGCCAAAAATAAATCTAAGAAGTCAGCAAAATTCACATCCATGGCTCTATGAAAAGAGGCACCAACATTTATCAAGCCAAAATGCATCCTCACGTAAACATAAGTTCCCCAAGGTGTAGTAAATGTTGTTTTGTACTGCTCTGATTCTCTCACCATAACTTGGTTATAACCATAGAATCTATCTATCATGGAAAGAAATTCACAACCTATTACCTTCTACAACATTGCTTCCATGTTAGGTAAAGGGTAATTATCTTTTAAAGATGCAACATTGAGGTTCCTGAAATCCGCACATAATCTTAAGTTGCCATTCTTTTTTCTAATAGGTACCAAGTTGGATACCCATTAGGAGTGTCTTATCAGTTTAATAATTCCTACGCCACTTAACTTGGAAAGCTCCTCTTGCATCTTAGGCCTTAAGGTAGGTTTAATCGGCCTCTGTTTTTGCCTAAATGGTTTTGTGTTAGGCTTCAAAGGGATCTCATGTTGGAACAAATTTTCCTTGTAAGCTTTCAAATCATCATAGGACCATGCAAATACATGTCTGTATTTTCATAGCAAAGCAATTAACATTGTCCTCACATGTGGCTTCATCCTTTTTCCTATGTATACATTTTTAGGAGAATTTTCCATTCCCAAATTTATTTCCTCCAAATCCTCTTTATGTGCATTGGCTTGTTTTGAATTTGCTATATCTGGGCCATCAAAGACCCTCTCAAGTGCAACGAGTCCCTTAGGAATTTTTTTGGTGTTTAACTAAATGACTTCATTACCAAATAGTGTATCCTTCCCATCAACTTCCACCCGAAGTCAATCTCTAGATTCTCATACTTGTCAACACAATGTAAGAATCTCAATATGTCATTATCATCATCAAACACCTATCAATTGCAAATTTTATCAGGAACTGTAGGCCTTGTTTGTACCTCAATTTGTGAGACACCATCAAAAGTCACATCATCAAGCTTAACTACAATATTAGCAAACAAATCTGCTTTGACATTCTATCCTCTTTCAATCCAGTCTATCCCAAAAGCAATGAATGCTTTGATAGTATCCCATACCTCATTCCTATTTTGTCTCAATCTTTTGTCATTAGTGAAAAATATAGATCTAACTTGAGAGACTACTAATTTAGAATCCCCAAATACTTCTATCAACTTTATTCCATATTTATAGGCTAACTTTAAACCAAGTAACAAGGCCTCATATTCAACAACATTATTTGTACATGAAAACTGTAGTAAGGAGTATTTAAAAGTCTTACCTTGGGGAGAAATTAAAATGACTCCAACACTTGAGGCTTCTTTTGAGTAGGCTCTATCGAAATATAGTGTCCATAAGGTATCTTCCTGTGGTGCTTGCAAGACCTCTCTAACAATCAGGGGAGGCATAACTTCTCCTTCTTCTTGCTCCACTTCTTCTACACAAAAGGTGTCCATATCAGTGTCTAGAAAATTTATTATTAGGGGTTCTTCTGGCTCTTCAACATGCTCAATCATATGTCAAAATCTTGATTCTCGAGAAATTTTGACCTTTTTGATCAATGGAGAATGTGGAAAATGATAGATCGCATTACATAATTCCTCCCATGGAAGCACACCATTGTCTTGAAAGTAGCATTCCATATGTTGGTGGAATGTCCACCATTGTGACACTCATGACCAACTCCTTTTTAGGGAATGTAGACAGTCTATATGGGACCTCATAGATTACACGTATAATAGTGAATTCTCTAGAACCCACAACATAGCACTTTCCATATGTGCTATCAACCTTCAAGCCCATTTCCTCCATTATATTGACAAGAATAACATTGTTTGAAGCACCTGAATCTATCATACAATTCCTAAGTAATTTTCCATCAATGATCAGACTCAGAAAGAAAGGATTAACTAAACTTGGGTTTGCAGTGATGTTAGTTCCCAAGTAAATCTTAGGGTTCTCATTGACACTTGCCCCTACCTCAACATCCTTTTCTTGAACTTTACTTGTTTCAGGTACATCAACCTCTATTTTATGTTTACTATTCCTTGCAACATTGATAATAACAACCATTGTCTTGTTCTTATGGTCATCAATCCTCATCATTTCAAGAAATGGGACTGTGACCTAGATTTGAGAGAGGACTTGAAACATATCAATAGGGGAATAATTTGGTATCTTTGGAAATAATATTTCCTAGGGGACAACCTTATAATCTTACTTATCAACTTTCTCAATAGTGGGCTTCAACTCCTTGGCCTTAAGATCTTGTTGTGTAACTTCAATAGTAACCTTTGCTTTGTTACCTTTCTTGGCCTAGATTCTCATTTCTTTAGCTTATTTGGGCTTGTTTTATTCCTTCTTATTAATTTCCTTGACTCCTTTATTATTTGCATTGTTCTCTTTAATGAATATGCCTCCTAGGTGATGTTGGTTTCCACTCACTACCCTATTCCTCAATTGGAGATCACTCCTTTCTTGAGCTCTAGCAGCTAGTGCAATTGTATACTTCTCTATTTCTTCATTATATGGTCTTCTCAAGGAAACACTACATGCTTCAAGATTGTAAGAAGTGTACTCATCATCCCTTTCCTCATTCAAAAGGAATTTCTAATGATATACGCTTGCTTCATGTCTTTGCGCTTCCACATCATTGGTGTCAGCATCATCACTGGAAGAATAATCACTACATTCCAAATCTGACCTAGTCATGAATACATTTACAGTTTCATCTGGATTATGGAGAGAATCAGACTCCCTTTGATCATTTTATGTTTCTTCTAAAGACCTTGCAACTACAAATTGCTATCATGAGTGAGGCATCTCACATACTCCACACCATGGTAAGTCTTCAACAACATTTGTTGTATTTTTATGTAAAGGGTCAGGAGTGGAATGAAAGTTATTTTGATTATTCTAAACTGGCTCCCCATTATGCCAATTTGCATGGTAAGGATATTCTTGGAGCCTTAGAGGCCTCTCATTTCTCTGAAACTGAGGTTTGTCATTCTTTTCCTTCTTTTGCAGTATATTTAGAACTTGATCCAACTTCTCGTCTGGGGCTGCAAATTTTATTGCTTTCTTAGTTTGGGATTTTGAATTCTTAGAAGGCTTGGGATCTCCCCTTCTACCAACCTTTCTAGCTACCCTTCTGTTATTTTCAATATTCACTACCATCTTATAGGCTTCCCTCAAAGACTATGGATTCTTGTCTCTATGCAAATAACACATCTTAGAGTCATACACATTACAATATACAGCCAAACATGCTCTCTCATTGGGCCTCAAGAATCTAGGGACTTTATTCATGGGTATGTGCAGGATCATGAAGGGCCAAAAAGTGGCAATATAATGGGTATGTGGTTGACAACTTTTTTTTTACCCAAAATTGATGAAACGAAAAGGGTTTTTAAAGGAGATTCTTAGCTTTCCACCAATATAAACTATGCTTTACTTTGAATTGAATAAGTAATTATTATTCATTTTCTATTCAAATTACGAATAAAGTCCTAATTGATAGACTAATTGAAAAACATCTATAGCTTTCAAGCAGTATCAAATTTTTTGAATCCAAAACATGTGTCACATTCTATGAATCACATACTATAGAATAAAAAAGAAAAATTGAATTTCATGAAGTTTTGACCAAGTTAAGGTGGTCAGACATACAATTTTTTTATATTTTTTAAAATTTGTTATAAAAAATTCATAATTAATTATTTACTTGGAAAAATTACAAAAATATGCATCACATCGAGACATGAGTCCTCTACTTATATCTAAAATATTATAAAAACATATTATCATTTTATTGTGGATAGGGTGGCTAGATAGACACCTACTTCTTATTTTTTCCTTGAAATTTAAGTACTACTGCATTAAAATTTCAAATTTTCACCAAATAGATTTTTTTTTTTTTAAACAAACCTAGTAGTTTAGAAACTACATTCGATATGCTACAGATTCTATTCTTACATATTTTTAAAATAATATAGATAACTTATTCAAATTTTTACGTCAAGTTTCCTAACTCTGATTTTTCTGATTTTTTTGCCACTTAAGGGCCTATTTTTTCCATGATGATCCTGCACATACCCTCATTTCCTTTTGAATTCTCACATTGAATTCAATAGCCATATCATTGTGTCCTTTTGTGATATTATTAAAGTCATTCAACCTAAACTGTGGGTTAGTTTGGTCTCCATATTGCTCTCTGAAGATTCGAAAGAATGAATCCTTAGATTCAATTCTTTCATCTGGAAAGCTTATATACCAATTCTTATGTCAAGTTGCCTAACTCTGATTTTTTTTATTTTTTTGCCACTTAAGGGCCTATTTTTTCCACGATGATCCTGCACATACCCTCATTTCCTTTTGAATTCTCAAATTGAATTCAGTAGCCATATCATTGTGTCCTTTTGTGATATTATTAAAGTCATTCAACCTAAACTGTGGGTTAGTTTGGTCTCCATATTGCTCTCTGAAGATTCAAAAGAATGAATCCTTAGATTCAATTCTTTCATTTGGAAAGCTTATATACCAATCCCTTGCATCTTCTGTTAGAGATTGCATGAAGTACTTCATTTCCACATCCTCATCCCACAATTCAAAGTCTTCTATAAAAAATTGAAAATCCTTCAAGTGGTCTTCACCACTAAGAGCATTGTTTCCAATAAATTTAGGCACATGTTTCCTAGCATTGTCTGGTACTGGATTGGGGTATCCTGGGATATTTTCAAAACATAGCTGCCTATACCTATCAGTATGCAATAATCTTCTCCCAGGAGGTCCTTCCTCATCTTGACTATCATTGCCTCTCCTTTGTTCACTCTTATATCCAAACCTTTTGTGTTGGGAATCATGTTGATCATTGAAGTTGATGGTTCTAGCTTTATCTTCATGTTGCAAGGAAGAGCTAGAGGGGTTACCAGTGGGTGAATTTTTTTCACTATCATGATGGCTTGAGGAGGATGAATGGCCTTGAGGGCTCTAGGTTTCAAGGATAGGATCCTTCAATGTAGATGAACCAAGAAGCTGAGCTTCTTCTTCATCTCTTTTTTCACAACTAGTAACTCCATCTCCTTCATCTTCATGTACATTTCCACATTTTATTTCATCATTTTTCCAACATTGGGACATAAGAATCTTGTGATGCATCTTTCTTGGAAGCACCCCCCTCATCAATTTTTACCCCTTCATTTCCATTTTTCTCTCCTGTAGGTCATTTCCCTTTATCAACCTCACGAGATTCACACTTTGTATTTTTGGGAGGAGGAGGAGGATTAGATGAGGTAGAAGTCATTTCAGCCTTATTATTTTGTGGGTCTACAGTGGTATTGTTAGTTGTGGGGTTTATAGGAATTTTTCCTACAATCTCCCTCATGACTGGCTCATTCTCTTGGTCGGCTTTGGCTGCCAATTTTTCTAAAGCCTCCATCTCTTCTACCTTCCTTCTCAACATATCCCTTTGCATTATGACATCCCTAATTCTCTTCTCCTTCTCTACATCCCTCTTCTTCCTATTTTTGGTGCACTTAGAGGCTCACTGATTAAGCGAGTGCATATCATTCAACATTTCTTCCTCATCTTGTAAGGTGAACTCTCTATCATATACAACTACATTTTTAACTTGAAGAGGGGAAGGATCATGGGAATAATCCTCTCCAGTTAGCAAGTCATTGGGAATTGGGGTATAAGTATGGGGATTTGGAGTGATATATCCTTCAACTCTAGCATGCCTAGCACTAACATTGTCCCTTTCTATTATATCCCTTTCTCTTTGCTTCATGGCATGAATGTCCAGATCTAAGGAGTACTCATTTACAACATACTTCATAAAAACTTCCCCCCTCTCACTAGAATTTTTATCACTAAAGTCTAGTAAATTTCCTTCAAATTTTGAGCTAGAATTAGAATTCATTTCATGTTCAAGGGTAGGATGAGGGGTAGACTTACCTTTTCCTGCATCCTTTAGCTTTATCCATTTCTATGTGGGTTTTCATTCTTGTGTAATTCACCTTCCAGTTTTTGTTTTGGATGCTTCTTCATATGGCCTCGCGTTCCTCTCATTTTTGCTTGAATCTTCTTTACGTTTTTCACCTTCCTTGATTTCTTTGTAGTTCTCTTCTCTACTTCCTTGATATCCTTAAACACTGGCTCGCTCTGATGCAGAGATGTCAAAGTCGCCACCCAAATTCCTTGGGACAAATTGTTAGCAATTTTGTTATGCTTTGTGTAAATTTTGATAGATCTTTAGAAATTAAGACAAACTTTGACACATACTAAGTGCCTCTGCATGAATTGAGGACACAAGCTTTGAAGACAAATGGGCAAGAAACTTAGCAAGACTTATGTGAACTATTTGGGAAAGATTTGTGCTAAATTTAGCAGACACTTTTACTTGACTAACTCTATAAGTAAATATCACCATATGACATAGTGATCTACGATAAGGCATTCTGGAGAACTGATATTTTGAAAGCTTACGTCCCTAGTAGAGTCACAATTTTGTTGGTTGTTCACAATGAACCAGTTAGATTTTTCCAGAAACCTATGAGTTTTCGATACTCAATTCTCGAATATCTACAAGATAATTGTCCAACAAATGAGATATAACATCAATCATTTTATCTCCTGCACTTCAGGCCCTGTAAAACATGGGAGGGTAGTCCCACAATGTATATTATATAACTTCTTTAGATCCTACACATACACATTGCATATTCAAGCAGATATATTCTCAACCATGACTAATAAGAAGAATTTATCCAAGAAGTTGGCATTTCCTTGAATGAATTATACATCTTAAGTTGAGAACATAAGATAATACAAACTATAGCAACTTAAAAGATAAATCAATGATTATTTAGAAAATTGTTCTTAAGTCAGGTAAGTGGAACCATGGGAAAGGCTTAAATATATTAGGATCAGTGCCATTATCGATTGGCTAGGAGTCTGAGCACATTGCAATATAAGGTATATTCAATTCTAAACATTCAAGATCTAAGTGGCATCACTTTACAATTCACAAATCTGTAACCAAATTCTATAGACTTATTAAATCCAACGACCATGTTGTAGACACCTAAAAATGGTCTAGAGAATCTAATTAATTAAATACGACTTATTTGATTAATTAATCTTAAATTCATCTACTTAATAAATAAATAGAATTATTTATTAAGTTCATATTATTTCTCTTAATTAAATAAACAAAATTAAAAACTTTGTTTTATTTAATTATTATCATTATTATTTCTTCTATACTTTATCCATTACTTCTATCTTAAATTAAATACACAACTTAAATAATTTGTGTTATTTAATTATCTCATCACATTTCTTCTTAATTAAATAAAGATATCCTAAAATCTTTTATTTAATTATCATTTTCCTTTTATTTTAGTTTAATAAACAAATCCTATAGTTTGATTTATTAAATTATTTAATCCTCTTTTGCTAAATTTAAATAAATTAAAATTATTTAAATTGATGCATAAATCATATTCCTTTTATCACTCACCAATAAAATTAGATTTTAAAAATCTAATTAATTCTATTGCCATTCACGGGAAGAGCTTTGGGGACAAACCTGCAAGAAGTCCTCTCAATCTTCTTCCAACAACCTTTCCTCTAATCTTGCCTGGTGTTTTCATGGGGAGGAACAATCCTCCACATTCAGCTCCATCTTCTCATCTCATGCCATTCAATTCTCCAGATTGAATCCCAGCCTTTTATCCCATATCCCTGTGCAAATGTGTTGTGGTGAAAGCTATAAATACAAGTCTTTGGCTACAGGAAAGAGATCCCAACTTGTGCAATCTTACTATGCAGTTTTTCCAAGCATCCAAGCATTCAACATTTGCAGTCATGGCTGCCATTACAGTAGTTTTATTATTTAATCATATAGGAATAGGATTAGTTTGAATTCTCATTCTCTAAGTGTCATTTCAATAATCTAATTAGCTTCTAAAATCTGAGAGCAAAGTAGATTAGAGGAATCTTTAGAGTTAGAGAGCAATAGGACAGATTTCTGAACATTTTTAGTTTAAATTAGTTGAAAGTGTCTTACAGGTATCGACATGTTAGTTTTCGCATAACCGTGATTTTTTATAGCGCGCCAGCTAGATTCTGTAGCGCTCCGGTGGTCTATTTTAGCTCGCCAATCATCTATTTTAGCACGCCCGTCATTTGTTTCAGCGCGCCGGTCTTTTGTTTTAGTGCGCCGCTCAATTGTTTTAGCGTGTCGTGCCACTGTTTCAGCACGTCGATTTACTGTTCCAGTGCCTCCACTCTTTGTCTTTAAAATCTCTTTTTTTATCTGGATCTGACGCATTCGCAGCTAGATTTTGTTCTTTTGTCTATCTTTGGTTAAAATTTATCAATCCTAGGATAGAAAATGGATAAAATTTATCAATCCTAGAATAGCAAATGGATAAAATTGATCAATCCTAGGATAGAAACTTCATCATTTCTTGTGGGATTAAAATTGAACATCATGCTTTTTATGGAGCAATATCTCCATATAGATTAGCTAATTTTTCTTTTGGGTTTTTAAAAGTGAACAAACTTCTTTTTTGTGATTGGGTGATAGGTTTATGCTCTCCCCTTAACTGGGTGCATCAGAATACCAGACTCACTTTTTCTTTATGCATTTTTCAAGCTTTTATTAAAACCTTTAGATAGGCCTTCCGTAGTGGGAAAAAGTACTCACCCTATAGGAACGACCTAAGTGGGGACAGCCAAAAGCCATGGTATTCCAACCCACTTAAAAATTTATGTGAATTTGGGGAAACCCTCTTTCAACGGAAGTGTGCAGGATAACCATCCCCAAAATCTTTGTTCTAAAGATTGGGAAGTCTCTCGAGGGAGTTTATCCATTTGCCGCTCTGAACGGAAACCCTATCTAAGAACCTAGAAATAGAAGCACGCTTGTTAGTTCCTGAACATTATAATACTCGGTGGTGCAGAGGCGGGGAAGAATCTACCCTCAAGCACTCACCATATAATTTCCAAGGACTATTTGCTCAGGGGATCCGATATCCACTTCCGTCACTCTGAGTACGCACCTAGAAAAGACAAAAACATGGGTGCCCTCTAGGGGGTGACATGGCTATGTGATTCGACGCAATTCCAAGCTGTGGGTCATTCGAGTATATAAGGATGACCTTTTGTCTCTAGGAGTGAGTCTATCTGAAGTGTCTTATCTGTTATAAACTAGTGAAAATCAAGAAGAATCATGCTTGATTCTTAAGAACATACACTATTTGTTTAGATTCTAGGATTTTAAAGTCAACCATTCTATTCTTTCTTGATGTGTTTTCTTTCATTAAATTTAGATAAGATCATCACAAGAAATTTCAAAATCAAACACTTGTGAAATTCTCATGATTCAAGATTGGGTATCCACCAAATTTGTCAAGAAATCTCTTGTCAAGCGAATCAGAAAACCAAAGAAAACACTTACATACAAAGAACTCCTGAGAAAGCAATGATTTTTATATCAAAGCAGGAAAGTTCTACTCCAACATAGGACTTTTATTCATAGATATCACGATTTCTCTAGAGGTTATATGGATGACTATGTTGTAGCTCCCTTAGATTCACAAGCATTTTATCAAAGAAGGGCTCTTAGGCAACACCACAATCATAATCAAAGAATTCATCCAGAATACATCCCACAACCAACCATACAATACGATACTAGACCAAGTGAGTTTCATAAAGTAAGATAGTTTTCTATTTTAGCGCATCAGGTCTCTGTTTTAGTACGTCGGGTTTCTGTCTCAGCACCTCACAGCTCTGTCTTTGCACCTCACAACTCTGTCTTAGCGTGTCACAGCTTTGTTTTAGCGCTTCAAGTTTCTATCTTAGCACCTCATAGCTCTGTCTTAGCACCTCACAGCTCTGTCTTAGCGCTTCATGGATCTGTCCTAGCACGTCGCGGCTCTGTTTTAATGCTTCAGGTTTCTGTCTCAGTGCCTCATGTTTCTATTTTAGCACTTTGGGTTTCTATCTTAGTGCCTAATGGCTCTATCTTAGTGCTTCATAGCTTTGTCTTAGCGCGTCATGGCTCTGTCTTAGCACCTCACGGCTCTATCTTAGCACCTCACGACTCTGTTTTAGCATGCCACATTTCTGTTCTAGTGTGTCACGGCTCTGTTTTAGTGAGTCGGGTTTATGTTTTAGCGCATCATAGATTTGTTTTAGCGCATTGAGTCTCTGTTTTAGCGCTCCAGGAGGTCAGGAAAATAGAGAGTTAGTAAGACAGTTTCTCAGTTTTCCCAGATCGAAAACAAGGTTTTCATCAGCCCAAAACATTTTTTCCAAAACACTTCAATCATACAAAAAGAAAACTTTACTATTACGCCTAGATCTTGAAACATCTTGTGAAGTGTCCTTATCACTAAATCTAAGATTTTTGTGTCAAAATTTCCCTATCAAGGATTTTATCATCCTTCCATCATGAAACTAGGCACAACTAAATCAGATATTAAAATCAAAAACTTTGACACTTATCAAATCAAAAATCCAAGATCAAAGTCTAGAGTAAAACTTTAAACGTTTGTATGCCTATTTTCACACGATCAGCATATAAAAGACAACAACAAGAAGAAAATGAAAGAATAGCAGCCATGGCTGAAGAAAACCCTTGGGTACAATATAGCAACATTGATCCTCTCACTAATTCACAAGAGAAAGAAATAACCGCAGAAGAAATCAAGAAAGTTCAACAAGACCCTCATTTCCATAAATTTATGGAAAAGATGCTAGAGCAAGATATTGAAAAGTATCTTATGTTATTAGCTGACAAAGGTGTTAAGCTTCCTAAAGACTTTGATGTCAATCAGCTCAAGGAAATGACCACACCTAACTCAACTAGTATAGAAAATCCAAATCAAATAGATGCTTTGACAAAACAAATCCAACAATTACAATTGCAATTCCAAAATATCCAACAAGGGCCAACAAAAAGATATTCCTTACAAGACATTTTCCCTTATCCATTTGACCCAAGTATTAACATGATACCATTTCCACGGTATTGTGAATACCTGACGTACAACAAATACAATGGAAGAACTGATCCATTTGATCACGTATGGGAATTTAGAGCCATGAGCATAGAGTTCGCACACGAGGACTCTTACTACGATTATTTACAAGAAGCTTAGGAAACACTTGCATGGAGTGGTTTTCTAAAATGGAACCCGAGATCCAATCTTTTGAAGAACTGATCAATAGGTTCATAATGCACTTCTCATTTAACATCCAACATGGGGTGACCTTAAAAGAACTCTACAACACCAAACAAGCAAAGGGTGAAAAGTTTCTTTCCTTTCTCCAATGATGGAGAAGGCTATTTGCTAAATACCCTAGATCTATTCCTGAAGAGGAGAAGATAGAGATGTTCATTGATAACCTAGTGGATGACATGAATTACAGATTGGACTTACAATGTCCATCTACATTTGAACAAGTATCGAAAAGGGGCTCAAAATCGAAGAGGCTCTAATCAAAAGAGGAACAATCAAACACTTCATTGAAGGTTCAAACAATAGCAATTCCTCTAACAACAACAACGAAAAGCCAAGATTTTGGAAAAAGAATAAGAATACTGATACCATGATCAATACACACACGTCCAAACCAGTATTCACCTTGATGCCAACCACTACAAACAAACAAAACAAAGTAGTAATCAAGGAAATAATCAAAACAGTGGAGAAACAAAAACCCAATCATTCCAATGACCATCCAATAAATGAAAATTCACACCATTAGGGCAATCATTGGAATCGGTCCTCAAAGAAATTTTAGATGACAAACTTATTCAAGTACAACAGGCTAGGAATTGGGACCCTCAAGTCAAACCATCATGGTGGAATGACTCACATTACGGTCACTACCATCAAAATAAAGGCCACATGACTAAAAATTGTTGGTAGTTAAAACATGCGGTACAAGACCTTATAGATCAAAAGAAAGTATTTGTAGAGGGGCACCAAACAAACAAAGATCATACAACATTCAAAAATCCTCTACCCAATTATCAGAAGGGGGAATCCTCTTCCGCAAACAGCAAAGGAAAGAATGTTGGTTATGTTTATGACACAACGATCCTTTATCTTTTCACTGCCAAGGAGGATGAGGAGTTATGCAATCAAATCAATTGAAACAATGACATTACATCTACTAATTTGGTACAACATATGGACAAATCTGAAAACCAGATTAATGTAATCACACTCAAAGGGAAACAAGAGCACCAATCGGTTAATGCCACAATAAGGGCACAATCCAAAGTTATATTGAAAGGAGCATCATTTATCATCCCAATCTGTAGATCCTCCCTCCAATCAATATAATCTCATCGATCAATTATAGAAAATACCAGCACAAATATCCATCTTGGAACTTTTAAAGATCTCCCCATTGCACAAAGAGGTTCTTGAGCAAGCTCTTGTATCGACCATGGTACCTAACAATTTGGATGTATGTCAATTTCAAGCTATGGTGGGACATCTATTTGCACCTCATTGCCTTTCATTTTTTGAACATGATGATGTGTCACTCACCCATCCACATAATTCTGCCCTTCACATTGAAGTCCTCATCCATAAACACCGTGTAAAGCGTGTCCTGATAGATGGAGGGGCTGGTTTAAATATTTGTACCTTAAAGCTGATTCATGCACTAGGATACTTAGATGAAGCCATTGATACAAGGAGAAAAATCACAATCAAAGCATATGATGAGGAAGAAATATCCTCTAAAGGGTTGATCATATTACCCATTCAAGTGGGACCTATTGTCCAAAATGTGGTTTTTCAAGTCTTAGATAGGGAACTGACATACAACATACTATTGGGACGTCCTTGGATTCATGATATGCAAGCGGTACCTTCCACCTATTATCAATGCCTGAAATTTCGTGTCAATGGATAGGAGGTAACAATCACAGTAGACTATAATGACACCCAAGCTTGTCATACATTAAAAACATCTCAGGATACATTAATACCTCACAATAGAGAAGTTAGCACATCAGATTCATCTAATGGTGAGCAACAACAAAGCTTCATATCAAAGTGGCTTCCAAAACAACAAAAATCACAAGAGATCAGGGTGGCACAATCTAACCCTTCAAATGTTGAAGAACAATTGGCTTCACTCTCACACCAATTCACCAACAAAGTATAGATAAGTGACAAAGGAATAAGTGAATATGGTGTTGGACACTCTTTCCATCTATCACAGATGTTACCCTCCTTACAAACGTATGGACAACCATCTACAACCACCCAAAAATCAGCACAATCTACAATGACATTAGATGGCAGATTTGTAAAAGCTGGAAAATTAGATGAAGAATCAGAAGATAAGGCCATACTAAATTGGCTTTATAGGATGAGGAAGCTTCCACTTCCACAAGTAATATCATAGAGACAAATCAATATGGAAAGGGAAAAACTATTCTGGAGAAGATGGGATATTCAGGATAGGGACCTCTTGGGTTAAGGAAACAAGGCATAACAGAACCAATCCAGCCACTCACGCTCCAACATAAGGATAAAACTGGACTAGGATATGTAGCAGAACAAGGATCTCTTGACCGAGGGAAACAAAGTGTAACAGAACCAATCCAAGTTTTCACAATTCAGAAAAATGGTAGAACTGGACTAGGATACACAAAAGAAGCAAGAGTAGAAATCACCAATAAAACTGTGGAGCGTATTCTTCAAATGAGAGATAACTCTGAAATAGATTCAAATGAATATGAGTGGGACAACTTATCAGATGTTTCCTATGAAGATATTTAGATCAATGTTATCAAAAAGTATACCCCCAAACGTGAGGAGGGTCAAAGCTTGAGTTTTAATCCTATTGTCTGTGAAACACAAAATTTTGATGACTCAAGTGAAGATGAACGGACATCAATTGAGATGAATAATGTAGAAGAAAATACCTTCGTAGGCCTCGACATAACCACTAACAACCTGGATGACATTTCTGTCTGAGCTTTCACAATCATTGACCTCAACCCATCTAATGATTCATTACCTTTACTACATCCCGAGCTTATCGAGTGGGAACCTCAACACCCCATCAATCTCCCTATTTTTGACAATGACTCCGCTATTATTAACTACCCTTGCTATGAAGAATCTGATACTTGTTCTACCAATGCTTCTTTTAACGATGCTCTTAGGCAGGAGGGTGCCAAGCCTTTCAGTTGCAAAAGTATGGAAATAAATAATGGATCTAATGGTGAAAACCATTCTATGGCAGTGTTTGATCCTAAAATAGTAAAAGCAAAGAACGCATCCAATGGTGAAAACCTCATTGAGGCACCAAAGGATGGAAGGCTTGACATCCTCCCATAACATTATCATGAAAGATCATCAGTGTTGATAGAACCCACACAGTCTATTGATTTTGGCACAGCAGAGAAAGTAAGAATACTACACCTGGCAGCATCCATGACAGATACAGAAAAGCCAGATTTTATCAAATTCTTTGAAGAACAATGCATCAATTTTGCTTGGTCATACTCTAACATGCCAGGATTAGACACAGATCTTATTATGCATCACTTATCTTTACCAGCTGGCACTAAACCAGTAAAACAAAAACTGAGAAAGATGCATCCACATGTTGCATTATTGGTAAAAAATGATTTGAAGAAACTACTAGATGTTGGATTTATCAGATCTATTGATTATGTTGAATGGATATCCAACATTGTACCTATTTCAAAACCAGATCACACCATCAGAATATGTACTGATTTCTGGGATTTAAATAGAGCATGTCCAAAGGATGATTTTCCTTTGCCAAACATAGACATGATTGTCGATTTAATAACTGGCCATCAAATTCTATCACTCATGGATGGATTTTCAGGATACAATCAAATCAAAATAGCTCCTGAAGACCAAGAAAAGATAGCATTTACATGTCCATGGGGCACCTTTTGCTGGAACGTCATGCCTTTTGGGTTAAAGAATGAAAGAGCTACATACCAGCGAGCTATGACAACAATCTTCCATGACATGATGCACACCTTCATGGAAGACTATGTGGACGATATCTTAGCCAAGTCTCACACCAGGGAAGGACATCTAGAGATACTGGCCAAAATATTTGATAGGTTGGAGAAATTTAAAGTCAGATTAAATTCCAAGAAATGTGCTTTTGGAGTAACATCAACAAAACTCCTTGGATACATAGTTTCTACAAAAGGAATTGAAGTAGATCCAGCAAAATTTAAAGCCATCGTGGAAATGCCACCTCCTAAGAATATCAGTACATTAAGATCTCTACAAGGCCGACTACAGTCCGTCAGAAGATTTATCTCTCAACTAGCAGATCGGTGTCATCCATTCAACCATCTTTTGCATAAACATGTGTCTTTTGAATGGGATGAACAGTGTGAGAATACTTTCAATCAAATCAAGAATTATTTAATGACACCACCAATCTTGGTGCCACCCAGTGAAGACAAGCCATTGTTGCTATATATCGCAACAACAGATATTTCTTTAGGAGCCTTGCTAGCACAAGAGGATAAAGAAGGAAAGGAACATGCAATATACTATATCAGCAGGACATTCAATGGACATGAAGTAAACTACACCTTCATTGAAAAATCATGCTTACCAGTAGTATTTGCAACACAAAAATTGTGACACTATATGCTCACTCACATTGTCAAGCTCGTTGCAAAAATTGATCCCCCCAAGTATTTACTGAGCAAAGCAGCTTTAACAGGAAGGTTGGTAAAGTGGGTCATGCTCCTCAATGAGTTTGACATTTAGTATGTTGAAAGGTGAGCTATCAAAGGACAAGTCATCGCCGACCAATTAGTAGAAGCTCCATTATCAGACAGTCATCCTATGACCATGGAATTTCCTGATGCGGATATCCTCAACATTACAACACAACCATGGCAACTCTACTTTGATGGATCCTACACACAACATGGATTAGGGGCAGGAATTTTATTTGTCACACCTCTTGGGCACACAATTCCACGATCTTATAGGATTACTTTCCATTGCACTAACAATGTGGCAGAATATGAAGCTTTAATCCTTGGAATTAAAGTAGCTATTGACTGGAAAATCATAGAACTACAGGTGTATGGAGATTCTCAGTTAATCATCTATCAAGTCAACAATGATTACCAAACTAAGGATGACACACTAATTTTATACAAGAGACTGGTAGATAATCTAAGAAAATACTTCATAGAAATCAAATTTGAGCAGATACCAAGATCAGAGAATAAAGCAGTAGATGCCATGGCCACAATAGCATCTCTTCTACAAATTCCTGAAACACAAGATCTTTATTGATTTATTGTGGAACAAGTGTCAAATCCTACATACGCAAATTCCAAATCCCAAACCATAAGCCTTTTGGATAGTGCCCAATCTCCCATTTATGGAGACATTTATACTTATCTAAAAGATAATATCTTACCGCCAGATCTTTCTCACAACCAAAAGCACAACTTCATATGCCAATCTGCCAAACATACCATTATTGTTGACACCCTTTACCGTCGAGGCCTAGATGGTAATATTTTGCATTGTTTAGAACATAACGAATCTACTTCTGCTTTACATGAAGTCCATGAAGGAATTTGTGGTACACAATCAAGTGGATTATCTTTAGCCAAGAAACTCCTTCGTTTGGGATATTACTGGCCACACATGGAGCAAGAATCTTATAAGTTTGTCAAGAAATGTCAAAAATGTCAGATTCATGGCAATCTTATACATGCACCAGCACAAGAGCTCCATCCATTCACAACTACATGGCCTTTCTGTCAGTGGGGATTGGACTTGGTAGGGAAAATTAACCCATCTTCATCTAATGGACATAAGTTCATTATCACCGCAACAAAATATTTTACAAAATGGGTGGAGGAAGTTCCCTTAACCACAATGACTGGGAAGCAAATATCATCTTTCATACTTAATTATCTCATTTGTAGATATGGGATACCCCAGTCAATCATCACAGATAATGGTAGGCCTTTCAAGAACCAAGACATCCAAGAGCTGTGTGAAAAGTTCCACATCCAACATCGCTTTTCAACCCTGTATTACCCTCAAGGTAATGGACAAATAGAATCTTCAAACAAAACAATCCTAAAGATTCTCAAGAAGACTGTAAATGATGTAGGGCGTGATTGGCACGTTCAGCTTAACCCTGCTCTTTGGGCTTATAGGACTAGCATCAAAACACCAATAGGAGCTACACCATATGCTCTTGTCTATGGATCAGAAGCAATATTACCTATCGAGGTAGAAATTCCATCCCTTCGAGTTTCACTAAAGGGACTCATTTCAGATGAAGATTATAGGATCTCTAGACTTCAAGAACTAGAACTATTGGATGAACGTCAACAACAAGTTGTCAATCATTTGACAACCTATCAACAAAGAATGTCTAGGAACTATAATCATAGGGTTAAGCCTAGAGTCTTCCAGATCAGAGACTTGGTCCTACGGGAAAACCCTAGAAATCAAGCAGACAGAGAAAATAAGGGAAAGTTTGAACCTAACTGGATAGGGCCTTATGTCATCATATCAGTCTATGGATCAGGAGCATACCGGCTGTCTACACCAGAAGGAGATATGTTGGAGGAACCCATGAACAACATTCATCTCAGGCGATTCTATACTTGAAGATACCTAGTGCACGGTCAGTAAGGTTGTCTTGATGAAAACCTGGCAAACAGGCATCATGATAATAGAAAAAGAAAAAAGGAAAAAACAAAATAAAAATAAAAATACACAAAAAAAGAGGACACAATAAAAAAAGTGATGAAAACCTGACAAACAGGCGCTACTTGTGATTTTCACCAGCTCTTCTATCTATTAGGTATAGTTTTGTTACAATTGTTTCCTTTCATATCATTTCCATCTATCATTTGAGATAATCATTATCACTATCCATATCATAGCAGAGATATCATGTTTTACCCTAGCTTGGGGGCAACATCCTAGTGTTATTTGGTACAATGGACTTTCAGCTTAAATGGAAAGGCAATCAAACATGACAACACCAAGTGACGATACTTGAAAAGTAATAAAAAAAAATTAGAAAATCCATCAAAATCCAAAACATTAGAAAATCAAAAACCAAAAACATCAGAAAATCCATCAAAATCAAAAAACATTAGAAAATCCATCACAATCCAAAAACATCAGAAAATCCATCAAAATCCAAAAACATCAGAAAATCCATCAAAATCCAAAAAAAATAGAAAATCCATCAAAATCCAAAAAAAACATCAGAAATCCATCAAAATCCAAAAAAACATCAGAAAATCCATCAAAATCCAAAAACATCAGAAAATCCATCAAAATCCAAAAACATCAAAAAATCCATCAAAATCCAAAAACATCAAAAAATCAAAAAACCAAAAACATCAGAAAATCCATCAAAATCCAAAACATCAGAAAATCAAAAACCAAAAACATCAAAAAATCCATCAAAATCCAAAAACATCAGAAAATCAAAATCCAAAAATATCAGAAAATCAAAATCCAAACACATTAGAAGATCCATCAAAATCCAAAAACATCAAAAAAATTAGAAAATCCATGCAAAAACATTCAAAAATAGCAAAACACAAAAATAGAGTTTGTATCAGTCGAACTACGTGGTCTCTGCGTGTATAACGTAGGAAATTCTAATCTTTGATCAATCGCCGAGGCCCCTAGGATAGGTCTTTAGGTTACATTCTTTGGTCAAACGTCTAAGAATATCATGCAAACATCATCACACACATTTCAACATCGATGATCTAATCTAAATAATGATTTGAAAATACATTAAGTAGAATTTGAATTGTTGTACTTTTCATTTTATCATCTGCTTATCATTTCTTTGGTGCTACTCAATGATGTATTAAACTAGAGAAGCAAGGAAGGAGAATGATACCTTTTCTTTGTTTGTTGTTTGTGAGTTAGTCATTATTATTTTGTGAATTGTCGCGAGAAGTGCAAAAACCAAGTATCATGGATGACATTCCGATTCACTTAATAAAATGATTAATTCTTGTCTGTTTACACAAGAAATGCTTAGGTCATCTCAGTTTAATTATACCTTGATGCTTGTGTTCACTTGCAATATCAAATATCATGAAAGAAATACTCAGGTTATCATTGGTATATCTCATATCATTGATGCTTGTATTTGCTTTCAACATTTTAAAAGCTCAGTGATGATATAAGGAAAAATAAAAAGGTTATTGAAATGAAACTTAGGTTTGCATTGATAAAATAGGTTTGCATGGTAAAAATAGATTGCATTCATAATAATACATCTGCAAAGTATGGGTTACACAAGTTACAAGGATTCATTTGCAAATAATGTTATTTTTTCTTGTTAAAGATTGAGTATACTTGACACATACAATTTTCATAATGGCATGCATATAAAATCATTTCTTCATCTCATCATAAATTTCACAATAAAACATCTCATTTCGTGATATCATATGCATGCTATGTTTCATCATTCATTACATTTATCATTCATTTGCATCTCATCACATTGTCATTATCATATAATTGCAAAATCATCATTCATTGCATACATCATTCATTTACATCTCATTTTATCTATCATACATTACATTATATCCATACATCATTCATTTACATCTCATTTTATTTATCATACACTGCATTATATCCATACATCATTCATTTACATCTCATTTTATACATCATACATTGCATTTTATCCATACATCATTCATTTACATTTCATTTTATACATCATACATTACGTTTTACCCATACATCATTCATTTCCACCTCATTTTATCTATCATACATGGCATTTCATCCATACATCATGCATTTACATCTCATTTTATATATTATACATGGAATTTCATTAAGAAAATAAATATATCATCAATATCATATCACATCATCATCAATGCATCTATACAATCTAGTATAGTAAATCATCATAAAACATAAAAATTAAAATGCATCCATCACATAAATCAGGTAGAACACATCATAGATCAATACATCCATCACATAAATCATGTAGAACATATCATAGATCAATCAAACCATTGCACATCATATATATCTCATCAAGTGTCAAGTATACAATGAAGTCTGAAAAGGATGAAAATAACATCATATCAAAAATGGCCATATATATCTCTTGAAGGGTACACAAATGATCTCAAGTGGTACTCGCACCAGAAGGAGCAAGTCTCGCACCAGTATCATGACCACCACCAAATGTCCCAGGATCTCTCAGATCTCTCAGATCTCTCGAGAGAGGCGGTGTCATGCCTCTGCTAACTATCCTCGAACGAGTCCTCTCTGAGCGGGACTGGACATAACTGACTCTCTGCTCTAGAGGGAAAATCTCATGATAATGGCTCCTATAAAACTCAATCTCAGCACTTGCCCGCATAGCCTCTCACATGTAATCTACCACAGAGGTCCCATCTGCCACTCTCTACAATCTCTCTGTAGTAGCCTGTGTTGTCTCTACTGCCTGTCTGACAGTATCTCACTCTGCAGTCAAGGCTGTAATCTGTGCCTGAGCAGTGGTCAACTGTGCTCGTACACCTGCTAGCTGAGCTTGTCTGGCCCCATCTCTCTCACCAATCAGAGAGGTAATCTGTGTCTATGCAGTAGCTAGCTGTGCCTGCATCTGGGTCTGAGTCTGTGCTAATAAACCCTACACCTGTGCTAGTTGTCCCTATAAAGTCTGAACCTGCACATGCAAACCCACAACCTCTGATCGCTCTAAAGTACCTATGACACTCGGTCTCCCCTCATCTCCGCCATCATCATCACTACTATCATCAATGCTATCATCACTATCATCATCACTCTCACTCTCATCACTACCGTCTATGTCAACATCTACATCCTCCTCTCTCCCCCATCTCTGACCACCCTGACCACCCCCTGTAGCTGCTGGTGCTAGTGCTAGTGCTCGTGCTAGTATTGGTGTTGGCTCATCTGGAATGGTAATACGAGGAGGGTGCAGAGCCAAATACTGTCCATACTCAGGAGTAACGAGTTCCTCAACAATGTCTCACCACATATCCCATGCCAATGGCTGTAGAGCATGATAACCCTCAACAAGTGCCCCATAAGGCAAGCATGGACCCTAATCACTGACATCTACCTGTTGTCATCCATAGTGTGCTACTCACTATGGCATACACTGAACAATCCCATACTTCCTGTAGACGCGGCGAAATAGGAATCGCTCCAAAACCTTGGAGCTCTTCCCGATCAAATACATAGAGTTGGCCAAAAACCCCAACTCGATATCATCCTCATCCTAGTCATCACAATCCAAATAGGGACGCTAGGTCACTGTCTCCACATCATCAAGAATCCATCTCCAATAATCTAGCTTACCCATCATATGCTAGGTAGGCCTTCCTTTGTAGCGAAACACATAGGGTCTCATCACTAGTCTCGACAACACCGGCACAGGACACATGACAACAATATGCTCCCATGCCCATACCTGAAGAAGTGTAGCTCCTGCTAATAAACTGTTGCCTCTGAGGTACACAATCTAGTGTAAATCATGATATAGCTGAGCAAGCATACACATGCCCCAAGCATATCTCATCCTGTGTACTACCATACCCTCTAATACCTGACCCCATCCAAGAGATAGACCCTTTGACCTCTTATCAGGACAAAGGAATCCACCAATAAAGCCTGCCAAAACTGAAGGAAGTGGAGCATAAGAATTATACATCTCAACCCATGGGATCCAAACTCCCACAATATGAGGATCTTGAAAAACTCTCCGAAGAGACTCTATCCCACCCTGCTCCTCTGAATCATGCATGACAATCTCCCCAACAAAAGGAATGCGAATAATACGCCATACATCCTTTGGCGTCATAGTCATCTCACCAGTAGGTAAATGGAAGGTGTTGTGGTCACTATGCCACCGCTCTACTAAAGCTATCAGTAGACCCCTATTAAGTCTAATATGGGGCATATCCAGTAATGATGCTAAACCACAATCAGTAATATGCTACCTCCCATCCAGTGAAAGTCGTGGTATCATATCAAAAGGCCAGGGGAACTGCTCTCGCACCTAGACAACATCTAATTGCTCCTGTTATCATAAAAACATTTCAAAGATTAATACATTATCAATCAAAATATCAAACATCATGAGGTCATCAATTTCTAAAAATTGTGCTTTACCTATCAAACGATCAATTTATCAAGAAGGAACCCTCATCTATCAATCAGGTTCATTCCTTCACAAATTTTAATTATTCCTCACCTATCATGGGGGTAATTATTATCAATCAATGGATCTCGCTCATCATGAGATCATTTACCATTTATTTAGTCAGATCAAACTAAAATAAGATGGAGTCAACAACAAATCGACGAAATAAAAATCAAAGTGTGCAATTTTTTTCATCAATCTGTTCTTCCAAGCGTTAAAATTACTGGGTGCAATGCAATCTAGTTGGTGCGCTATAACAGAACTAGAAGGTGCTATTTCTAATGGGGTGCTACAAAATCATATTGATGCACTACAAAATATACCTGATGCGCTAAAACTCTCGCGCGCTAAAAAATCCTATTGACGCGCTGCAGAATTGACCTAACGCGCTAAAACTCTCGCGCGCTATCCTAACCTACAGACGTGCTATAGCTTTCTGTTGGCATGCTAAAATAGATTACTAACACACTATTCTGCGTCGATTGGATGCTAAAACAATAAAAACACGAAAAACAAAAAAATAAAAGGTACAAGCATGAATTACAAGGAATATTTGGGGTACGTACCAGAGGTCCATAGTCGGCCGGACGCTAGTGATGTTGCACACGCTCGAGTTAGTGGGTGTGGTAGGGGATCGACATCCAGATAAAATAGCACTCTAAGGGTCTCTATCACAAGTTTATCGAAGTCAAATGCACAAATGAATTTTGAAAATGACCTTTTGAACTTTTATAGGTTATTTTTGTGGGATTTTCATGGGATTTATTTATTTTTCTTTCTGAGGAATAAATTCTTATCTATCGCGGGGGAAGTTTTGGACAATTTTGTCAGGAGATAAATTGTTTCTTCATCAATTCATCATTAAATCATCAAATCATCATGAGAACTCAAATTTTTTTGAAAAATCATAAAAAAAATTCAAAATTCATCAATTTATCTCCCGTGGGGGCATATATCGCTATCATTTTAAAATTCAATATCTGGGGCAAATCAGGGGCATATTTTAAACTTTTCGTCAATACTGACAGCTGAGGCAAAATTATTCTTTGAAGCAATGCATAAACACATCACTTCAAAGAGGGGGAAAATGTAGACACCTAAAAATGGTCTGGAGAATCTAATTAATTAAATACGGCTTATTTGATTAATTAATCTTAAATTCATCTACTTAATAAATAAATAGAATTATTTATTAAGTTCATATTATTTCTCTCTTAATTAAATAAACAAAATTAAAAACTTTGTTTTATTTAATTATTATCATTATTATTTCTTCTATACTTTATCCATTACTTCTATCTTAAATTAAATACACAACTTAAATAATTTGTGTTATTTAATTATCTCATCACATTTCTTCTTAATTAAATAAAGATATCCTAAAATCTTTTATTTAATTATCATTTTCCTTTTATTTTAGTTTAATAAACAAATCCTATAGTTTGATTTATTAAATTATTTAATCCTCTTTTGCTAAATTTAAATAAATTAAAATTATTTAAATTGATGCATAAATCATATTCCTTTTATCACTCACCAATAAAATTAGATTTTTAAAATCTAATTAATTCTATTGCCATTCACGGGAAGAGCTTCAGGGACAAACCTGCAGGAAGTCCTCTCAATCTTCTTCCAACAACCTTTCCTCTCATCTTGCCTGGTGTTTTCATGGGGAGGAACAATCCTCCATGATCAGCTTCATCTTCTCATCTCATGCCATTCAATTCTCCAAATTGAATCCTAGCCTTTTATCCCATATCCCTGTGTAAATGTGCTACCGTGAAAGCTATAAATACAGGTCTTTGGCTACAGGAAAGAGATCCCAACTTGTGCAATCTTACTCTGCAGGTTTTCCAAGCAGCCAAACATTCAAGCATTCAACATTCATCCAACATCCATCAAGCATTCATCAAGCATCCATCAAGCATTCAACATTTGCAGTCATGGCTGCCATTACAGTAGTTTTATTATTTAATCATATAGGAATAGGATTAGTTTGAATTATCATTCTCTAATTTTCATTTCAATAATCTAATTAGCTTCTAAAATCTGAGAGAAAAGTAGATTAGAGAAATCTTTAGAGTTAGAGAGCAATAAGATAGATTTCTGAAGATTTTTAGTTTAAATTAGTTTAAATTTCTTAAATCTTAGTTACAATGTCTTATTTAGAAGTGTAGATGCATTCTAGAATTGTTTAACTCATTCCTACACTTACACATGCATATGAATTCATGATTTGGCTCAAGCATTTTAACTTTCTCTATGAACAAGAGCTAAAACCAAAACATATATCACAGTCTAAAACAATGAAAATTAAGGAAATGACCTTTGATTAGAATTTCATTAATAAATTGTATACACAATCCAAATGGAGAGACTATAGACTCAAAAAATCTCCATTATCATTCAAATATGTTCAGAAACCATGTATTTAACAAAATATGCTACCTAGACTCAAAGCATTAGATAAAGACTCAACATATTTGCTTTGTGTTCTCATTTTTCACAATTCAGCTCCAGAATTCAACAAAAAACTCGCACAAATGGCCCTAGATTCCCTTTTATAGAAAAAGGGAGAAAAAACAAGCCTCAAGCCAGATGTACACATGTCACATTCTAATTGGACCACTACAAAACATATTCCCAAATTTGGTTATATTTGCATTCTACAAAATGGAGGGAATACATATGAGACAAAGATTATTTACATTCGTTACAAGGAATAACTTTTCCTTCCCAAAAGTACATGTAAAAAAGAATATTTTCTTCATAGCACATCCATCTCATTGAGCAAGATGACAAAATTATGTAGACCAAAAATGAATCTTACATCTCAGTAAGCATTCCACATCATCAATAACTGATACCTTCCTATGAAACATATATTTTATACATTGTAACCTCTGAGGCCAGACTTGTACAATACTTGATTAATTATATGCTTCACATCCATGTCTATAAACCAAAATGACCAACAAATATTCTTCCCCACTCCTCATATTCCTCATCATATGGCCAGTTGAAATCAATTTTATCTAATGTCTTCCTGTATGGGGAGTACTTGGTGACTACGAAATTGGATTCTTTGTCAAAGTCCTCTAGAAAGCTAACAACAAATGTCAACTTTCCCAAGCTGCCATTAAAGAGAATAATATCAATGTCCTTACAAATTTCATCCACCTAGGAATCTATAACCTTATCCAACTCTTTCTTCCACACTTGCAGTGATTTCACTTGATAATTAGTGAGCAAAATATCTAGCAATGGTGAAAAATATGTAAAATCATACTAAGCAATTAAGTCTCTTATCTTTTTCTCACTCAATTCACATACAAATGTATAGGTCAGAAACACATGGGGATATTTATCATCATACTGGCTAGCTCCTACTGCTATTAACTTTAATTTCTTAGCTCTTGGGATCCACTTGCTCAAGATTGGCATGGCTAACTCTTTGTGCCTTTGGGACAATCCCATTGCTTGCATCATTAGGGCATAATTGTCATGCACGCTATTCATTCTAGCATGGATCTTCTCATTCAAATGTTTGGAAAAGGGTCAAAATGGGGGTCTTTCTTCCATTTTTCTTTTACCATCTTCTTATAAGCAAGGTATTTAGCCTTCCTTTCATCTTGTTCTTCAAGGCTAAAAAAATTCCTAATGACATCTTCAAGATAATCAAAAACATGCACAAAAATACCCATTTTCTTATCTGCTTTAAACTTACTAATGAATCCTTCAGGATCATGATTCCTTGGGCACATAGCCATCAACTTATAAGGTACCAGTAGATGTACCATTTCCTTCCATGCCCCCTTTACCAAAATATAATCAGCAAATGTTGTCTGCTCTAGAAAGAATGATCCTTTCCTTGTTGTATCAGGTAGATGCATTGTTTGTGAAGCTCCTAGTTGCCTCATGATTTTGAGGAATCCTATTCTCAAAGGAACATCCATTGGAAAGAAATATGAGTCTAGACCATTTCCATATACCTTGAAAAATTGTCTTGTCATGAGATAAAATCAAGTCTCCCCTATTATGACTCAAATTCAAGTCTGGTCTCATCTCCACAGGTCTCAAAAAATCATGGATTTCTCTAGGAATTCTTGGTTGTTCAAATATCAAGGACCTCTTTATCCTAGATACAAAAGCATTTTGAAACATTACAAAATTATATTTCCCGTCATTTCTATCCATAATTCGATTCCAACACTAAACAAGAAGGTCAACACCTTCCTCCTTTCTTCTCAAAGCGATAACCTTTTCAAATTCCTTTTGTCCCCTATGCAAAAACATATGCATCAATAGCGAATACCACCATAACTTTACCCATTGCTTTCCTTCCTTTAGCTCAACTAGGCCTTTGTGGATATGCTTTTCCAAATAGGTACCATAATCACATATATTGTTGTATGGTGGATGTTGCAGATGTGTGGCCAGATAATTGTATTCTTTCTGTAAAGTGTTAGGTGGGGTAGAACCAATGATTTGGTATAGAGAATACACAACCTTTTTGAAATAACTGGAAAATAGCTCATTGGGAAAGGCTCGAGCTCCTTGTCATCAATTTTAATCTATTTCTTGTGTTTCCCAGTGCTGGTCATTATAGTATGCAAAGGCGACATCCTTTTTCTAATGAGCACCTTAGTATTGTTGTATTCTTTTCTAATGTCATCCATGTCAAAAGGGACCATATTCGAACTCCACTCATGCAAGTCAAAAATTTCTTCAATTTCTTTCCTAGTTATTCTTACCATATCTACCCCATCAAATGTCTTCACCACCCTAGAAACTGGGTGATACTTCGAGGTGATATCCTTCAAAATATCAAAATCCATGTATGCATTGGGAACAATTACCTTTCACATATCCAACCTCTAAGGATTACTGAGAGGAGCTCCAAGGTTCCTGTTTCCATACCAATGTTGAAACAACTTCCATCTAGTGTAGGGTGCCTCAGAATCCTTTATGAAGCAAGCTTTATCTATCACTCCCTCTCTCACAGTAGGGCCATTAAACAAGACCTTTTCCTCTAATTTCTTACTTGTAGATGCGGGAAACGTGTCAATTACATTTTAGGAGAATGACATGGACTAGATCGAAGAGGTAGTATTTTGTACTTTGGGATCCATAGGTTTTATGTATACCATGGTTTTAATAGGAATAATTTCAACTATCGACTTCCTAATTACGAACTATGACTAAAAAAAAATGCTAATTAAAGAAAAATTCACAAGGTTATGGTCTTTTAAAAGTAGAATTAACCCTAATTCAAAGAAATAGAAGCAAAGCAATAAAAACATTCATCTAAAAGTAGATTGAAAGAAATCCCTAATGAAAAAACCTAAAAAATGCATAAAACTACATTTGTCATACTTACATCTTTCAATTGCAATAAACCTTAATACCAACTAGAATGAATTCTACAAATTGGTTCTTTCAATTCTTTGTATCGCCTCAAACATGTCTTTAGATCCAAATTGGCAAGAGCAAGCTGTATGCACAGATTTTGAATGGAATTGAATAAGTTTACAAGTCATGTATATCATTTACTCCCACTCGTGTGAAGTGAAACAATTGCAACATGCATACTTCGCAGCTTTGAATGTGCATTGTCAATCTTTAGCTGAGATGTCCTTCTCGAATGACTTAGATTGAGTCAATGGAATTTGAATTTACATTTCTTCTCAAGCCTGGATAGATGGCTAATAGAAATGTGCCAACTGGACCTTCTTCACTCACTTGTGGGCTCCACCCATCAGTAGTCGTAGAGTTTACATGGAAGCTTCTCGCGGATCTCGCTACTTTTAATGAGCCTCTATTTATTTTCCGTGAGCTGGTGGGGAATGGTGGTGATCATCTTTCATCTTTCAATTTTCATTGTTGATATGAAAAATTCATGCATTGGAATGAAACACAATGGTTGGACACACTTGCCTAGTCGAACATCTATCAACATTTCACTGACCTCGCTGTAAAGAAAGTGTAGTTTCTTAGAATACCTGAGCTAGTGGGGAGTGGCTTAGACTGAATCCTACAATCTTGTGATCCTCAAACCTGCACACACAATGAAGTTATTCATAAAAAAGGGCCTTGACTTGGCTGATGAGGATTTACCCTTGGAGATTGATGAATTAAACTTAAATCATTTATGAGCTGAAACATTAGAATTTGACCATGGTAGAATTAAAATGTGTTGCAATAGAAAATGATTGAATAACCTAAGCAAAAGGAGCCAATAAGGAATGTGCAATGATGGCTCAGAATGCAACTTATGTCACCGATAATCAGGAAAATCAGTCAACACAAAAATAAAATGCCAAAGGATTGTAGATGGATTAATTAAGCGACCAGGTTACCTAAGTAAAACCTTAAAACCATACCAATGGGTGACATGTGACATGCTAAGATCAAGCACAAAATCTCTCAAAATATCAAGAATTTTGAGGGCTCTATCACATTCTGCATCCCCACCTTTGACTCTATGGAGGAAACAACAAAAGAATATGTAGAAAATATGTGGAAGCTTGGCCCCCTTAAACGCGAAAAGATAATTAACCAATACTGGTTAAAGGACAAGAGGGGGTGTGCTAACAAGGTACCCCAAGAGCTATTTAGAAGTGACTTTTATGAAGACTATCATGACTTGGTAACCTTGTTGAGCAGAGTCATGGTCCTTCCTGCTACAGCCTACCTTCAAAATTGGATTTTTTACTTCATAGAAGAGATCGTGAGAGGAAAGATCAAGTTTCACTGGTCTGGGATGATCAACAACAACTTGCATCAACAATTCCTGACAATCAAAAAGACATCCCAATTCTACATGACCTCTTTTTTGGTATATCTCTTGGCTGATCCATCTCCCTATAGAGGCCTATTTATTGCATAATGTCCAACTCCAGAAAGAGAGTTGAAGGTATATGATAGGAACCTGAAGCTCCAATATCAAAATTTCAAGAAGGATTACTACAAGGTGAATGATGCCTTTATTGGGTATATTATCAAACTTCTTGGAGGGTAATTTCAGAGGAGAGTCACACATAGCACCTATCCTTTCATCCACCGGTTCAGGTTTCTATTCATACAGTTTCCCAAATTCACCTCTATCTGAATAGAAGGCTTCTCAGGAAAACCTACAAGCTTGCCCAGTACCCAAATGATCGGCTAATCCTGCTAGAGATCTCAAGGCAGCTACAAAATGCACATGCTCTCCTCAATGGAAAGCATCAAGAAGTGATACCATATCCTCTTACATTGGGACAAGGAATGCACTCCCTCGCAGCTGCCCAATGTGCTAACTATTCAAAAAAGGAACTCATGGAATACAATATGGATCTCCACACTACTAGATCAGGGATGGATCCATATGGAAAATTGAAGAAATTTATTGGGAAGGAGTACTCCCACTTACACAATGTTGAAGATTTTTGGGATAATTGTTGAGATGAAAAGGAGGTACGCATGAGGCATTACATGCGTATGACTACTTACTTTGCCAAAATAGTCAAATTGTTCCCAATATCAGATCAGATTGTGGAGGATTGGAACATTGTTATAGATTTGAGGTATAATGTCATTGCTAGCTTACCATTGCCCTCAATAGACTAGGATGAGGAAGAGATCAACGACCTTGACATCTTGAAAAAACTAGTGGAACATAGAATGAGGTAGTGGATTCATGCATAGATTACTCAATTAAAGCTTCAAGGAGCTACACTAACATATGGCGAGCTCAAAGATGAGCTTGAGAATGAAATAGATAGTGGGGCTACTGCTACCTCAACTAAGGAAGCTCCCATGTCTCCTCCCACCACCAAATCAAGGAATAGGAAAGAGGTGGTTGAATGCCAACCTAAACATAAGGTGTATATGAGGAAGGCCTCAAAGGTTGAAACTTCAAAGAAGGTGAGGAAGTTAGGTGGATTCTTCAAAATGCACACAATCCAAGATGATCCATTGCACAAAAGAGAAGAGGAAGAAGTTGAGCAACCTAAGTCACCACCTACCGCATCCACTCCCACCTTGACTACCATTGCCACTACTACTAACCCTCCTCTAGCATATCAAACATTTCCCACTTCCTCTCCACCCATGGTGGACATCTCAGTTCATGTTGCCTCCACCTCATCAACTCCTCCAATCATGGTGTGAGACTCCTCATCAGTGACAACCTCTCCCCTCTCATCCTCATCAATGTCTCCATCAACTATGACCCCTTTGGGAACCACAATTAGCATGCCCATTCTCACTTTTCCAGAGGCCTTCGCTAGAAATATGGAAAATATAACCATGGAACTCTCTGGGGTATTAACAAATCCTACAATAAAAGCTTCATTGGCTTAGGTTGTGGCTGGTCTTCCCATCCCTCCCCTAACAGAACCGCAAAAAATGGAAGAAACAATGCAGATTTCAAAAGAACTGAAGAGGGAGGCCGTGAAAGAAACAAAGAAGGATCATGAATATCCCTTTAGGGATGATTACCATGAGAATCCAAAGCACCAAAATGTGATCATCAATGAGGTGGCATATGAAGAAGAAGGTTCTCAGTCATCAGAGGAAGATGTTGAAGATCTCGGTGCCAAGTATATAGTGGAATCTTCTGACCAAGAGTTTGAAGAAGAGTTGTCCAAGCAAGTCAAAGACATTGGAGAGGAAGTTGAAAAGTCATCTTCTAAAGAAAAGGAGGAAGTTGGTGATGACATGGAAACATCTACAGAGCCTTCGATGAAAGGACAAGATGAAGGCCTCGGTCAAGAAGGAGAAGCACCTCTTGAGAAGATGAAGATGAGAAAGTAGAAGGTAAGCTTGAAGAAGAAGCTTAAACAAAAAAGAACCCCAAGCCAAAACACCATACAAGGCTTGAACAAGAAGAAGAAAGGGAACCCAAAGGGGAGGAAAACCCTAGAGAAAATATAGCTTCCACTGGGCTAGATACTGAAAAGACCATATTTATTCCAGATTCAGATGAAGAGGAAGAAGAAAAGACAGAACAGGAAACCCCAGGCCACAAAGAAAGGGAGATCCAACGTGCTCTAAGAGAATAAGGTGATCATGAATCACCAAAGGAAGGATCTCAAATTCCAAACTAGTTAGAAAAATAGCTATAAGACCCCTGCTCTCATGGATCCCAAGGAGAGATTAGAAGCAATCTTTGCATAAGCTCAAGTAAGCACAAAGAAGGAGATGAAACTGAGAGTTCGATCCCAAATCATAATATATTCATTTGGATTGAGGACCCTACAAATTTCTAGTCCAATAGTAAACAAAGGAAAAGGGGTGAGTTATAGTATCTCCACCATTGACTTGGGCAATTCTATGAGGGAGCATAAGATTGATTAGCTCTAGGGATCGGTCACCACAATTGTCCATCAAATGAGCAAAGATCATTCCTCCAAGGAGGAATTGAAGGTGCAGGTGGTAGAACTCACCGCCTACATATAGTAGTGGTCTTCTACTGAGGAGCCACCAACAACTTCATTAGCTTTTCCATTTCTTCTCTCCAAAGATTAGATAAGCAAGTTGGATAAGAGAAAGAACTAGACCAAAGCTACTGAAGAATGGTTCTAACGAGTGCTCTATAATGGTGACATGGGCATTGGCCATGCCATAATAATGACCAACAAGTTCAGGCACATACAAAAATAGTTGGAAGGAATGGAAGAAATATGCCTCCACTTTATTGAGCTGTACAGAATCACCAACCCAAAGGGCAAAGTTATCCTTAAGATACCAGAGAAAGCTTGGAAAAAGGAATTTACACTCATTAAGGATGATCACGGGTTAGTTGAGACATGGAAGATGGGTCTAGACCAAGAAAATAAGGTTCTAGAGAGAGTGTTGCATGAGATAAAGCTTGATCTCAAATGGGCCAAGGAACATTAGGTAGACAACAAGGATTATCTTAAGCTCATGACAAATCAGGATGTGCCTGCTAAAGAACTAGATGCAAGGAAGATTAAGGCAATTTTAAATAAAAATATGAAAGAAAGTAAAATGGACGATTTAGTGCCACTCTTCATGGATTTTGCTGCCTGGGTGTTTTCCCAATAATAAAAAATGGAAAAAGCTACCTCAAAGAGCATAGAACACTGGGAGACGATCACCAACTAGTCTAAGAGGCTGAATTTCCAGATCCTCCAATCAAAAATTGTCTAGTGAGACAAGATTTGGTTTTCGATTGGAAAATTTGTGGATTATTCCATCATCCATAAAAATTAGGGAAAGCCTATCATTGATGATGAATTCTTCATAGTGTAGCTGCAGCCAAAAGGGAAAATTGCTACAAGACAAAAGTGCTACAGTAATTAGGGCACTAGAGGATGAAATAGGGATAGAGACAAAAGGTGTATTTTAAATTGAAAAATATTAAGGGGTAGGTGAAACCCTAATTTTTTGTTGTAATTAGGGCTAAAATATTAAGGTTAGTGCAATAAAGAATACAAATCAAACCCTAATAAACAATGAAGCACAAATAAGCATAGAGACATAAAACATAAACCAATATTACCAAATCTTCATGCCACCATTGATTCACCTCCATTGCACTTCTCCATTTTTCTTGAATATGATAATTTCCCTCATATTTGAATGTGCAATAATAAGCCTATGACAAGTGACTAGCAAAATATTGAAGATTGTTGTCTCACACTAGCAGCATGTACTTGCATAATATGTATAGATAATGAAAATTACAAGGGTAAGGTCTTTTATAGAAAAGAAAAATTTGAATAAATGGTTGAGATTGGATGCACATAAGATGTCTTAATCAATGGCCAAGATTGAAAGTTGTAGTATGGACTAGGGTTAGGGAAAAAATAAGGACAAATGATAAGTATTAAGGGTTGAGATTGAATTATGAGATAGTTCAATCAAGGGCTAGGATTAAATGTGATGTCAAGAGATAAGATTTGATGTGGAAGATAGGATTGACATGGATAAAGAGGTGATAGGAGAAATTAAATAATAACAACTATTTAATCTAGGTGGCCAATGAATAATTAAATAATTAAAATAATTATTTAATTATAGAGGAATGTGACAAAGATGACCTTTTGAATTAAATAAATAATAATTTATTTAATTTTAGAAATAAAAGGACTTAATTAGTGATGTAATTAAATACATTAAATTTATTTAAATAATCAAGGAAGAATAAAGATTAAAAAAATGAATGAATTAAATAATTAAAATTATTTAATTAATAGTAGAATTATGACTTTAGAAAATAATTAAATAATTAAAATTATTTAATTATCAAAGAAAAAAGGGGTAATGATGGAGAATTTAGAAATTGCAAGCCTAAGACAATTTTTAGTGTCTACAACAGTGAATCTTAGCCACACAGTGAGATTAAATCTTGGCCACTCATTTTTTCTTTTTGAAAACTATAAAATAGGGGGTCTCCTCTCATTTTAGAGAGAGAGTTGAGTTGTTGTAAAGACATGCTACTGAAATTCTAATAGAAATTATTTGATTTTGTTGGATTCTTGGATTTCACTCATATTTCATGATTCATCTCCTCATACTAGATAGATTTGAGTAGAATTTACTTGTTTTTCTATGTATTCTACATGCTTTTTAGTAGATTTGTGAATGTTGTTCATTGATATTGAAGAATATTGTTGTGTTGATGCCCTTCCTTATTCATTCTTTTTGTTGTTTTTTGATGATAAACAATAGTGTAAAGCTAGTTGAACATAGATTAATAGCTACATTTGAACTTCGTCTTTCATTTATGATTCATGGTGAATGATAGCTGAAATCTGCAGACCTTAGAAGATAGCACTAGTTTCATGAGACTGTTAATTGATTTGGTTAAGTGGAACTTAGTTTCAAGAAGGTTTTCCACTGTGGTTTCCGCCATTATCACTATTCATTTGTAGTTGCAGGTCTAATAACTTCCTCCTTTCCCTTCTCTTTTGAACTTTTCTTTGAAATAATAACTTCAGACAAATTCTAGCATCATCATAAAGTCAAATCTGATGATAAGGTGGAGTTTCAGACTGATGTTTTGAACTTGTAGCAATTGCACATCAACCTCAAGATCTTAGGAAATCCATTTGAGGAATAAATCTCCCTCCAACTTAACATATGTAAGTCCTCCCTATGATTACTGGAAAAACACATCAACCAACTGAGGTATTCCAAGCATAGTAATGACCTGACACCTAAGAGACCTTGGGGTAGGAATTTGGAACTTGTTTGCATATTTCTACCTTTCAAGAGATGTCATGCACTTGTGCATTTCCTATGTTGAGAAGGTGAAAAAACACCCAACAACAAAGAGCAAGAGTGGTGTTACCCTTGTGAACAAGCTCATAATCAAAATGCTTGCCAAAATGGAATGTTTGTGCAAACATTAGTGGCTCAAAATGAGACCTCTACCTCAGAGCAATAGATTGACACAAGTGAAGTAGCTTTTAATAATAAAATTAATACACATGAGGGCTCCTCATTTTCCATTTGGGTCAAGAGGATTTATGTGGTGTGAATCAAGTAGATACCGATGCAATAGCCTAGCATACAAGATCAAAGAAAAGAGCAATGGGGGGTGGTGTATCTACCAATTTTGGGTAGGAATTAGTCTCTTAACAACCTCAACCAAATGAAAATATGGGGCCAACAAGTAGAACAATAGATGTTCCACAAACAAAATAGCCTATTAATAGGCCTAAACAAGTGGTGGAGCAGCCTAAGATTACACAAGCAACAAAAGTGGACCCTGTTCCAAAGGTTCCTTCTAAAGCTACTAGTTGCCTTTTAAAATAGTGGAGTAAATGAAGAAATCCAATCTGAATATCACTATGTGGGAGGCTCCATCCATTCCATCATAGAGGGATTTTCTACAATAGGATTTAAAGGAACATAAACAAATGGTTGACGTGAAAGAAAAAGAGAAAACTATCCCATCAATCAACTTGGTGCAACCCAAAGAAGAAGGGAATTTAAGAAAAATCAGTAAGCCACCTCCCTTCTATCTTTCTCTAATTATGGAAATCATATAGTGCATAATTGTATGATAGATTTAGTGGAAAAAAGTTTTGTTATGCCTAAGGGAATTGTTGAGATTCTTGGTATCAAGTATGAACCGGTAGCCTATAAAGTTTTACAATTAGATGGCATTGCTATCAATACCGTTAGAGTAATTAAAAATTTAAATTTTTCCTTACATGCATGCCCTTCCATTGATGTGTTTCAAGACATTTTAGTCATAGACCTCCCTGCTCATTTTTCCATTTTCTTATCTAGGGATTTCATAGCTAAGATAGATGGGTAGTTTTCTGTTGGTTGGTCTCATATTCTATTTAGAACTAGATATGACACTAAAGCAACCATCAAATCCAAGGCCATAGCAAAGGATCATATAGAAACTTACTTTCCTAGTCCAATAAACATGAAATGAACATTGCATGATCAAAAGGAGGAGTGTTATGTTCATGAGCCTACAAATATGATTGAGGAGGTCCCTAATTATTTGTTGGATGAATGGAGTAATGCTTTACAATTTGACCCACTTACCGAAGTTGAAATAAAGGAGACTAGTCTTGGTACCTACTGCATTCATGAAGAGAATAATATTATCCCCAACCTCATAAAAAGTCAAGATCTATGAGGATTATGGTAGATGTATTTTGATGGTGCTAGAAACAAAAACGGTGTTGGTGTTGGTGTAATGTTAGTATCTCCAAGAAAGGATAAATATTATTTCTCCTTCAGGATTCAATTTAGTTGCACTGAAAATGTGTTTGAGTATGAAGCAATCATTCATGGCATCCATCTTGCCAAAAAAAGGAACATAAAACTATTACAAGTTTTTGGTGTCAGCAAATTGGTTGTCCATCAAGTTAGAACTCAAATCTCAACCAAGAACAATCTACTCAAATCCTACAAGCATAGGGTTTGGGATTTAATTGAGGCTTTGATGGTTTTAACATCCTGATGCAGAGTAGGGAGGCATTTAGTCCAACAAACTCAATCCAAACATAATTGATCACTATTCCAATTTCCCAAACCCTATCTCAATGGGTTTTCACCATTCTTTCACAATTTTCTAGTAGGTGTCCAAACGGTAGAAATGGATCATATCTTTCCAGAATCAACTCACATCCACAAAAAAAAGGTGATTCAAACACCCATTTAGGAAAATAAAAACATATCACATAACCAAATTGGGTCACTTTGGACCAACCTTCTCAAAATAGGGCTTTGTCGTTGTTCTACAAGGCCAATTAGGCCACTTTTACAAAGGGACACCCTTCTAAACTTTTTTCCAACCCAAAAAATAAACTTGGAAACTCTCACCAAGTATCAAAACCCCTAATTTCATAACTTTCACTTAGGGACACGCTTCCCAAGACACAATATCAAGAAACCCTCCTTTTTCACAAAATGGACAAGGCTTTATTGAAAAACCATACTCCAAAATTCCCCATGGCCAACCAAGGCCTCAATCACCCTTAAAAATTTCTGCACAAACTTAAAATAACATAAAATACCACTGCCCCAAAGATCTCACCAATTTTCCCACTCATCCACTCAATTTCACCAAAATCCTCACAAATGCCAACTAGAGCATCATACAAAAGACCACCTAACATGCCTCCCTTGCTCCTTAAACTCCATAGACTCCTATTTCTACCTAAACCACCCATTCCACCAAGTTACAGTGTTTACAATAGGTTGAATGGGTGTAAAACCATATTTCTTTACTTACAAACCCTTAAAGATGTTGCTACAAACCCACAAATAGAGATTTGCTCAGTAAAAGCTTTAAACCTATTAAAGACTACTCAAACCAAGATTAAAGTGTGTTCAACAAATATATTCACCAATATCAATTCAAACTTGGTAAAGAAAATCCTATACGAAAAAATATAGGAGACTACAACAATAAACTAACAATAATTTCTAAGAAACAACACAAAATTCAAGAGATTCTATTGCTTTTATCAATCAAAGTTTTCAACAACAACCCTGCCTTGAGTTACAAAGGCTTATTTAAAAAAAAAAATTACACAAAAAAAATTGACTAACCCCTTCAACTTCCATCTTTAACCAACTTGACCATTGGGATACCAAGAGTTGCATTTTTTGCAACTTTACAATATTTCATCATGACAACATTTACAACTTATGCACTATTTTTCACCATGACCCCACATAGACTCAAATAAAAAAAAGGAATTGCAAGATGGCCTATAATGGCCTTATTCAAAACTCAAACACACCTAGAACTACCTAAAGACTTATTTTGACTTCACATGACCATAATTGCAAGAGTAAGTTTGGTGCCCCTACACCACATCCAAAAAAATCCAAGAAATCATAATAAGCATGTTGATAGACTTGTAGTAGTTGGTGCTCAGTTTGACACACCAACACATATCGAAAGTAAAAAGGAGCAACATATCAAACTTTTAGTGAGGCCTCGTATTCCAAATAATCAAGATCAATTGCAAGTCTTTGGTAGTGAGCAACAGATAGTAAATTTTCTACAAGAGGAGGTAGAATTTTCTAAAAGAAATCAGTCCAAGCTGCAAAATCAGTATGGTGATCAGATTGTGTAGTTGAGTGGCAACAAGCTACCAAATGGTCTTATCATCCTTGAAGGTATTTTCAACCATAATGACTAGTTAAAGTAGAAAAGGATGAACTTGGCTACAAAGAAGGGTGACTTCAAGCCAATTGAAATTTTAGAGGCAAAGTCTCTAAAATTGGGAAAGGTATCCTCTACCATTGAAGATGATGTTTTCATAGATCTTTTCACTATATACAATAATGTAGTTGCTTGGACTTATGAAGACTTAGAGGGTTTTGACCCAGGAATTTCCCAACATACTATTGAATTAGATCTTGATGCAAAACATGCAAGGAAAAAAAAAAGGCCTATAAATCCTTGCATTGAGACTTTGATGAGAAAAGAGTTGACCAAATTGATTGAGGCTAGAATATTTTTTCCCATCAAGAATTCTTCATGGGTTGCAAATCTTGTTCCTACTAGGAAAAAGAATGGGGAAATAAGACTTTGTGTAGATTTTAGGGATCTAAATAAAGCATCCCTAAAAGATCATTATCCCCTCCCCTCCATGGAGTATATTTTATAGAGTCAGTGGGTAAGAAAGGTTTTATTTCTTGGATGGTTACTCGGGCTATAATCAAATTTTGGTCCAAGAGTCTGATCAACAAAAGACAATGTTTACTACAAAGTGGGGCACTTATGCTTATTGTAAAATTCCTTTTGGTCTAACCAATGTAGGTGCCACTTTTTTGAGAGCCATGGACATGGCATTTCAAGGTGTGTTTAGAAAGTTTTTTTTTGGTCTACTTGGATGATATGACAATATTTTTAAAGCATGAAAGTGACCATTTTAGTCACCTTGAGAAATTATTTCAGAAATGTAGGGAATATGGTATTTCCCTAAATCCAAATAAATGTGTCTTTACCACTGACCAAGGAAAATTGCTTGGGCACATTGTTTCAAATGATGGCTTGGTCATTGATCTTGCAAGAGTAAAATCTATCTTGGCCATCCCACTTCCTAGTCACAAGAAAGGATTACAAAGTTTCGTAGGCACAATTAACTTTTTGAGGAGGTTCATTCCAAACCTTTTTGCTTTGGTGAAGTCTCTTACATCTATGCTTACGAAAATATGGTTTTCAAATGGACCAAAGAATATAAAGGTATTTTTAAGGCTATCAAATAGTAAATTTCTCAAGCTCCTACCCTTGTCAATCCTAACTATGACATGGATTTTATTCTTTATACCCTTGGAGGTGAAGCAAGTATATCAATTGTTCTAACCCAGCTAAATAAAGACAATATAGAGTAAACCATTGCTTTCTTTAGTGAAGGGATCAAGGATTATGAGGTCAAGTACAACTACATTGAAAAGAAATCTCTTGATGCTATTAGATCATTGAAAATATTTAGATATATTTTTTCTAATAATAAGATATAGCTAATGGTGCACCATGCCAGCATTAAAGAGTTCCTATTGAGTAGAGATATCAATGAAAAAAGGGTTGGTTGGATCACCACGGTGATGGAATATGATGTTGACATCAAAATCACCAAGCTTGTGAGAGGCAAAGGGATGTGTGAGAAGCTTGTCTCAACATTTGAGACTCCTACAGAGGTTGCCCTTGTTCTACAAGAGCAACAAGCACCGAATTCAGCCATACAAGGCAGCTGGATGTGTGATATTACTACCTTTTTACAAGAACGTAGATACCCTTTAAGTCTAAATAGGGTCAAACGAAGAAATTTCAGATTATAGTCCTTTCCCTATGTCATAGTGGATGTCATACTCTTTAGAAAGGATTTCAATGGAGTCTGATTGAGATGCATAGAGGCAGATCAAGTCAGGAAATTTTTAAATGAATTCCATAATGGCTCTTCAGGTGGCAATTTTTTTTCAAGGACTACTATTGCAAAGATTATGAGGGCTAGTTATTATTGGCCAACCTTGTTTCATGCACTTACAAGTGGGTGATAAATTGTAAAAAGTGTGCTTTCGTTTTTGGAAAGCAAAGGTTGGTTGCCCTCCCTCTTCACCCCATTCAATTTGATCAACCATTTACATAGTGGGTTTTGGATTTTATTGGTGTGATAAATCCACCATCAAGTGCTAGTCATAAGTGGATTTTTAATAGCCATAGATTAATTTATAGGGTGGACAAAGATAGTTTCTTTGAAGGATGCCATTGATGCTCCAGTCTTAGAATTCCTTGATGGAATTGTTACAAGATTTGACACTCCTTCCACCATCATTTCACATAATTCCAAGGATTTAGTAGTGCTCAATTCCTTGATTGGGCAATGGAGAATGGAATTCACATCCCATCTAATTAGCTTATATTAATTACTTAATTACTATCTTAATTTCTTAATAACAGTGGTTAGGAAAGATAATTGGGTTATGTTAATTATTACTTGAAGGGTAATTAAGAATTATTTTAATGATGATGGCTCATTGTGTGTTCTATTTCATAACTACATCATGAACTATTAAATTTTTCTCATATTGGAGAGAGAATATCATTGAGGAGAAGGTTCTAGTTGGTGGGGGTAACTTGACATGACGAAATTGTGCACACACACACTTAGAGTCATGTAGCTAAGTTGCATAATATTAGTGTATATATGTGCTCCTCACCTGTGTACAATTTTATGAGGATAAAAACTCGATAGCTCATGTCAGTATTGGGTCATGAGCCAAACTTAGTTCAATAGTGTGCTACTTTTGGATACTTGGTTGTATTAATACATTTTGTCAAAATGGATCCCAAATTGAATGGGAATAGCACGCGGATGCAAATTTCACCATTATAATCATATGTAAATACATACTATGGAAGCTCAAATGTTTTATTTATTTGTTTGGGTAATACACACTATGGAACCATACATCTATATATGCATCCTAAGATTTATAAAATATATCGCAAGCTCTGTAAAAGAACCCACACCTTTCACTTTTGGAAATAAATCTACATTTTATATGTGCAAACATATAGAGATATAAGTTATTGTGTATGCACAAAAAAACCCATGTGTATATTCAAAATTATTAAATATCATTGTATTATAATGTTTATATTATTGTAATAAAGAAATGGATTTAATATTATTATTAAATAAAGCTATATTCTAATAAAAACATTACAATAAATATTATTTAGAGAGGAATAATATGTGTAGACACTAAAATTTGGTCTAAGCCTATGACTTTGATTTCTTCATAATTCATATTATCATGGTCGTGATTAAATAATGTTAATTATTTAATTACTTTCTAAAGTCTTTTCTCATCTATTAATTAAATAAACTTAATTATTTAATTAATTCACTTTAACATTTATTCTTCTATTATTATTTTTTTGCAAGAGTGGCAAGCCACTATAAATATTAATATTTAAATATAAGTTTTACAAAATCCTAGTTCAAGTGAGCATACTAGTGGGAAAGAACTAGGAAGAAAACCCCCAGTTATAACTCGAGTAAGAACATTGACTGACAATTTATGATTTGACTATTTTATCATGACAGTTGAAAGATGATTTTTACAATGTACAAAATATTTTTCCCAAATGAGACCCAAAATACTAATGCAACACCCTTTAAGACCCTAAAAACCCTTTACATTGTGAACCCCATTACATAACGAAAACCATCATTGTAAACCCCATTACATGGACAAAACCCTTTACAAGTTTCACAATATCGACCCAATTACAGGTTTGACTATTTCAACCCATTACAAAAAAATTCAAAATTATTTAATTAATTCATATTATCTTTATTCAAATCCTGATTAATTAAATAAACGTTCTTTATTTAATTACCTCACTAATTAACTATATCGTCTTTCTTAAATTAAATAAATTCTTATTTAATTTATCTTTATCATATTTTCAACTATAATTAAAAAAATACATTAATTATTTATTTAACCTTTTCTTTAGTCAATTAAATAAATCTTATTTATTTAATTAATCCCTAAATGTCGAATCTTGAATTAAATAATCATTTAATTCATAAAAGTCTATTTTTGGACATATTCCTCTATATTTAGATAATTGTTTAAGTTATCTAACTATTCATTTCCACTTGACTCAAGATCTATTTAAATCATTCAGTTATCTCTTGATTTAATGTTTGAGTGTCTTTCGCGAATAAACTCTCTGTCATAACTAGTTAGTTATCTTGCTTTAACTCTTTTGCATGTACATATTTATTAATTAAATATTTTTATTTATTAATTAATTTATGTGTGCATTCAAACAGATCATTTATGTTATTCTATCTTTATCCTTTTCATGAAAAAATGATTCTTCTAATTTTTTAATACTTTCAACTAGAGATTAAATCATTATTTAATCTTGATCTCTATTCTTAGGATTTGGGTGATCCCACAAAGCTGGTTACAATTTCTTGGAGATTTTGATTTTTGTTGAAATCACATATTTTTAGAAAATATAATGATTTAAGCCTTCAAAATTTCCATTTAAAGCATTCCAATTGAAGAGGGTTTGATCAAACTACCTTAGATCAAACCCCCTTGGATAAAACCCCACTACTTGTAAACCATATCCTATAATGGAGTCTCCTTTACACCTATCAAAATGTTGATAAAAAATCACTTTTGATTTACCTTTTGGGGGATCAAATGAATTCATTTAAAATTTATTTTTTGTAATTATGTAGTCCTTATTATAAGCTTAACAAAAAGCATAATTTTAAATAAATTTAATTTTAATATTATATTTATTTTTTATTTCTTGTGAATGTAGGTTTTTCACCGAAAATCAAGCTCTTTGCTTTGCACATGTGGAAAAATAGTAGATTATAAAAAGAAAAATTTGAAAAATATGAGTGAACTAGATATTGAAGTCCTTGATCCAACAAAAAAAAAATTCAATACATACAAAAAAAGTTACGCGTTATACGGTCGCGCTATGTCTGAATTGTAATTGATTTCACATTGAAACTTGATTAAAGAAAAAATATTCAATAAAAACCTATCTAACCAAGTGGAAGCACTAGATATCAGAGTTGTAAATCTAAATTCTAATTCCTCACAGTTTAGCCGCTATAGGTGCCCAAAAGTGAAGATTTAGTTACAAAAAAATATTTTAGTGTCTAGTTTGGCCAAAAATTGTAAACCAATATTGTGGGATCACCCAGTTATCACTCATGTCAGTACTAACACTTATCTCAATGCATGTCAAAAAATTTAATCTGAATCATCCATCTATCTTTCAATCTTGGCCTATTATTTGAATGATCAATTTTCTATAAATTGACCTAGCTTTCATCATTTCAACTCCTCTCGAAATTTGATGACTTTTGGAGCACTTGTTTAATCTTCAATATTTTGCTACAATCACATGCATCAAGGCTATACTTACACACATACTAAAAATATGAGGGCAAGAATACCATCATGGTGAAATGGAGAAGGACAATCAAGGTCATTCATGGAAGGATGTAGATACTGGGTGAGATCACTATTTGTTTATGTTTATGCTTTCTTTGTGCTTTGTTGTTTAGCATGTGTTTTAAGGAGTTAACATATTTTTGTAGGATGTAGCGTAGAAGACAAGTTTTCAAAACATTTTTGTAGGATGATTGATGAAGACCAATTCAAAACTATTGATTAATTATTTTGGAGGACATGTGTCGAAGACTATTTTGAAATAGACAGTTTGGTAGATTAGAAAATTGTCATTTGGGTTTCAAAATTTACTCCTGTCTATAGTGTTTTGTGTGAAAGCATGCTCTGTTATTACCTGGTTCAGTATATATAAGTATCCTCTTCCCTTGCGCATTCATGCGATCCTGGGTGCAAGAGAACCTATTACTGACTCTAGAAATTGGGCCTGTCTTGGTGGGAAAATGTACTCACCTCAAGACGACTCAAACTGGCAATGAAGCTCTTTTTCCAAGCTACTCTCAACCAATATATAAATGTAAACCTTAAGGGAAAGCATAAGGTTATAGATGCAGATTTGTTATGCAGACAAGATCATTGTATCTTTCCTCATGCATAGCCACCTAAACAGGTGCCCATACTACGAGCCAATTGTTTTAGTAAGCCAAAAACCTTCCATTTGTTGGTGCAGGAGGTTGGACCACTGAAGCCATCTCATGTTTATACAGTTCCTAGTAGAGATGAGAAGTATGCCATGTGAGTTTCATGGGTACTAAAGCTTGGCTACCCCAGAGAAGTGAGTGTCATGGAAGGGAGCTAGTGCGGTCAAGCTTCTAGTCATCCACTTTGAATAAGCATAGCTTAGGAAACCCAAGTGAGAACTCAACAAGTATTGTCACTGCAAGTCTTAGGATTGTACTTGTTTTTTGGAATTACACATGTTCATGATCGTTAAACTAAAAATAAATTATCTTCTGATTGTTTTTATTCGCCAAAACTAGATCACAAAATAGAGTCAGTTTACACTGTAATTCACTAGAAAACCACAACAATTCATCAAAAAACCACAATTATCAATTGGAGTCACACTTGTTCACCAAAGAAATGGATATGTTTATTAGAGTCACATCTATTAACTAGGTAGTCGCATCTATCAAAACTAGGTTCAATTTGCATGTCCCCAAATCTAACTCGCATATGTTTGACCGTGAGTCGTATCTACTAGAAAAGTTGCATCTGATTACCGGAATACCACATTTGAAGTCTTAAGTCATGTTTATTACCTCTATCATTGGAAAACCTGCAATTAACACATTCTGTGATGCATCTGAATAGGTGAGCCACATTTGCTATCTAGAATGACGCATATGCCCTTGTCATAGACCTGAACCAGTTTTTACCAGTATACAGTCAGAGTCTTGGAAAATATAGCTTAGAAATATTGAGTCACAATTGATACCTTGAGTCACATCTACTTGATATAGAATTGCATCTCTCTGATACACAAAGCTAAATTTACCAATAGACCGCAATTGACAAAATAAACTGCAACTGTTAAATTTTGTGACGCATCTACTAGGTTATCAGAAAACCATAATTCGCTATCACAGACTGAAAACAATCAAACTAGTATCCAACTTATCCTTTTTCACTAATTCTTGGATAGAAACCAGAACTTTTTCTCAAAATTTGCACGATTACATCCTTTAGGAATTATTCAGTCTTAGCGATAGGTACCCTACTTGTAGATCTTACTCTCATCTTAGAGGTCTTAATTTCCTTTAGAGAGATCATCATTTTCAGATTTTTAGATAGGAACCTTTCATGCTTTAGATAGACCCTTGATTCAACAAACATTGTCATTGAACCTAGTCATCATTTCTTTTGTCCTACATGTGAGTCCTAGCTCATCAATCTAGTTTGGGAGCTCACCTTATCTTTTGGTCCTAGTCCTATGAAGGTTCCTTGTCAAAACTAAATTGAAACTTGGGTTAAGCTTTAGCTGATAGATAACCTCTTTTAAAATCTTCCACATTGACCACTTAGACCTTTGCATATTTAGGAACTGTCATTGTAGAATAGCGTCATTTTAGACATACCATATTTGTAGAGAAAATACCAAAATAAATAGCTGCATACATTCATCTTTTATATTCAAAAAATACCAAAAACATAGATTAAACTCATAATCATCCATAGACTTAGCTTTTTCATCACTTGCACTTTGACCTTACATTACATGGTTGAAAAAGGATCGAAAAGGAAAGAAAAAGAAAAGATAGTTGATCCAAATGTATTCATCAATCCATTCTCAAACCCCTTTTTAGGGACATCTTCATCTAGACCTCACAAGACTTTGTTAGAAAAATTTGTTACTAGAGACACACAAGGATGCATTGTAGTGGTGTTGTTGCATAGGACCCTAAGTTTGCTTCCTTCATAGATGACTATCTAGCAAATGATCCTCAATGATACTTAGCCAAAGTGCTAGCAGAAGGTGCCAAATTACCTCCTAGTTATGATATAAGTACCCTACAAATTGTATCTACTCAAGGAACAAACACCAGTACCACTAGTGCTAATATACCTCAAGTGACTACTACTATACCATCTAGAGGACCTACATAGAGTGCATCAATGATACACACATCTCCATTTGGTACACCTACCTCGACACAGGGGCTAAATTTCACCATAGGGGCATGATTGTCCAATCCCTTTGGTCCTCTTGTTGGGAACAAAAAATCTAGAACATCAGCCCCTATACCAAGTCTCAATGTCACTAGCACTATTCCATAGACAACAACTATACCCAATGTTAATGTGGCTAGTACTATACCATAGATTGGGGTTTCATAGATAGGAGGCATACCCTCCTTCAAATATGGAAGCAGACCCATCACTTCACAGATTTTGAATCAAAATCCATTCTCACAAACTCTGAATCAAAATCCATTTTCACAGATTCCAAATCAAAATCCATTTTCACATATTCCAAATCAAAATCCATTTTCACATATTCTAAATCAAATCCCATTCACTAACATTCCAAATCAAAATCCACTGTACATACTGATATTTAACCAAAACCCATCACAAAATGTTGGATTTCAAAACATGTACATAGACCCAAATAATCCAACCAACACATCATTAACTCAAGTTGATGTCCTGCAGACACAAATGCATGCACTTCAAACACAAATAGATAACATAGTAGTTTCTAACAAGAAAACCTTTTCAACAAAGGATTTATGCCCATTTCCCTTTGATAATTCATTGCACATGACACCTTTCCCTCATGGGTATGTCATACCAAACTTTCCCAAGTATAATGGAAAGAAAAATCCAGTCGAACACATAAGAAAATTTTCCACGATGTGCATAGATGTCACCTACGACCCAACATATCTTATGAGACTCTTTCTGAGAAGTCTTATTGGAATTGCACTAGAGTGGTTTTTAGCTCTTGACTATGGCATAAAATCATAGGGAAAACTAGCTGAGAAATTCATTGAACAATTCTCCTTTAACATAGACCATGAGATTAACATAGCAACGTTGTGTCATACTACACAAGACGAAGGAGAAGGGTGCTACCACAATAGTGTGTCTCACTTTTGGGACATGCTGATTTTTGCCTAAAATAACATTTTTTTAGAGAAACTAATGATTTAAGTCTTAAGAGGTTCCATCTAAAGGTTTTTAATTGAAGAGGGATAGATAATACCCCATTAGATTAACCCCCTTGGATATAACCTGTATAGTATTAAATCATACCCACAATGAAATCTCCTTCACACCTATCAAAAGTTGGAAAAAAAACACTTTCTCTTTACCTTTTGAGGGATTAAATAATGTCATTTAGAAATTATATTTTACAATATTGTAGCCCTTGAAACGAGCTTTCCAACAAGTATAGTTTTTATATGTTTTCATTTAATCGTGTATTTAATTTTTAATTTTTATTAAACATAGGTTTTTCCTCAAACATTAAGTTTACATTTTTGTAGAGGTGGAAAAATAGTAAACCATTGTAAAAAAATTTCAAAAAATACCCTTTCCCTAGGTATTGATGTCCTTGTTTCACCAAAAAAAGAAAAAATGGATTTCGATATATACACAACAAGTTAGGTTGCACGACACACATGCATGTCCAAATTATAGTTACAGTGAATTTCAAAATTAATTAAAATATATATATGTAACAAAAAATTGTCAAAAAATATCCTTTCCCTAGATATTGATGTTGAGAATCTATATTTCAAAAATTAGAATTTTATCTTTTATAGAAAAAGAAGTTATGTTGTACGACACAAATGTTACTTTCTGAAAATGTTGTTTTCTATTTAAAACTAGTTATTAAAGGAGATGTTGAAAGATTCATGATTTATTTCAGAAATTCAAAAAATATATATATTTAGAATCTACAGAAAATTTGCCACAAAACACTAGTTTGCATCATCTTCAAATTCTTAATGGTTTAGTTGTTATAGGTCTCAAAAGATGAAGATTCAATTAAAAATATTGATGTGAATGTCCATCTTGGGCAAAAAGAGAGACATAGTATTGTGATTTCACCTAGAAACTTTTATTGCCTTCTTCTAGAGGTGGAGAACTATAGCCAGTTGATGTCCTGCCGAGATACCTGAGAAACAAACGGTCACTATCTTCCAAGAAAACCTCAACCAAAAATTGAGAAGTGACTTGAGGGTACATTGTTGCACATCCTTTATAGAACTAGTGGAAAAGGGGCTCATACTAGAAAAATCTCTCAATGAAAAAGGAGAACTTAAGACACAGACACCCAATAGAAATCCAAATGTGCTGAACACGCCCAATGATAGAAACAAGTTTTGGTCTCAGACTAAAAATGTTACCAACGATGGGGTAGTTGATGCAAAGACTTTACAAGCAAGACCGATCATTAGACTTAGAAGAAATAACCCTCTACCAACACACTCAACATCATCAACCAAACCCCAACACTACCCAAAACACCCAACAACTGCAACAACAGAGAAGATTTCCAAAATGTGAGTTTACTCCCCTCAAGGAACCCATCAAGTTAGTCTTCAAAAAATGTTGCAACACAATCTCATACAGCGTCAATATCCAAGACAATACGATCTAGGGAAATTTAAACCATTTTGGTGGGATGACAATGCCTTTTGTGACTTCCATCAGACTAAAGGAAATAGCCTACAGAATTGCTAACAACTGAAAAACATAATAAAAGACCTTGTTGAGGACAAAACTATTTAGGTTAGCGGATAGAAATTGACATCTTCAAACACTGATCACAAGGTATTTTTTGATCCACTACATGATCATGGGAAAGGAAAAGCCCCCAATTCAAGTAACAAGACCAATACTTCTGCCAATTATGTTAGTATCAAGCATGATTAAATTGGCCCCATCGTAAATCATATTCGAGCCGTCGATGAGCATGTCAATACCATTACCATAAATAAGACTCTCGAGTGTGTTGTCATCACTCGTTGAACAAAGATCACCATCCAACGTCCACCATCACACCAAACATCATAGGCTTCCAAGTCACAATATAACTTACTTGATTAGTTGGGGAAGACCCCAGCCCAAATCTCCATCTTGTAACTGTTGCGTATCTCCCCTAAACATTGATCCATTTTAGATAAGGCTTTACTAAGCACCACTATCCCCAATGATCTCGATGTCAATCATTTCTAGGAAATGGTAGGTTACTTGAATAATAATCATCATGCCAATTTCTCTGAACAAGACTGTGCTACTGAAAAGATGAATCATAATGACCTGTTACACCTAGAAGTCCTTGTTCACAAAACCAAAGTTAGACGAGTTCTGGTAGATGGAGGAGTAGGGTTAAATCTTTGCACTTTAAAATTGGTTAAGGCATTAGGCTTCTCAGAAGCATGTGTGGACACAACCAAAAGAATTGTCATTAAGGCTCATTACGATGAATGATCTGTAATTAGAGTTTACAAAATTAACTTGTAAATTAAATCTAATTAAGGTAATTTCCCAATCTAATACAAAATTGCGTGATTATGCTTTTTAACCATTGAAATTATAATAAGGTACACTTTAAAATCAATTATTGAAAAATAAATTGACTTGAACTAGATAGAAATTGAGATAGAAGAGAGAAGAATGAGACAAAGAAATAGAAGGATCACAACACAGAGATTGATAACGAAGTTCACTCAATGTGAGCTATGTCTCTGGGTCCACTTCTTAATGCTGGGACCACTTTATTGATGTCGCCAAGAAAAAATATGCTTTGTTACAATACCCAAGCTCTAAAACCTGCATAAAATTTCTCACAATCTCCTCTCAACACTTGAAGACACTCAAAAGGCCTTCGTGCTTACAATATTCTCCTCCAAAGAATTATTTCTCCCAAAATGAGCTTCCCCTAACAATTTCTCTTCAAGAAAATTCTACTCCTTACAAGAAAATAAGACCCCCTTTTATACAAATTTATTTGCTATTATGGACAAAAACCATATTATTTTTCAAAAATACCCATATCTCCTAATTACAACATGTAATTTTGCAAATCTCCCTTATTTGCAAAAATATTTCAAAATTCGTTCAAGTAATCCTAACCCCTTTTTAAAAATAATGGCTCTTATAATTTGAGCCTTACAAGATAATCCTTGAAATATTGTAAACCCCCTCTTAAATCATAAAAATATTTAACCAATTATTTTATGCTCCTTAAAATATCATAATTTGTTGAAATATGAGAAAGGTGGTTAAAGGGACTAATTTTCTGAAATGTAAGTTTACGAGCTTTATTTTTCTCCTTGTTTTATGGGGAAGGCAAGAGGATTTTAAGGGATAAAATCCCACCAAATCCTCTTTTTTTTCTTTTAATTTTTAAACCATATATTTTTTCTTTAACAAATATGGCTTAATCCATATTTATGCCATGTCATATACTCTTTCCATGTCACCACCAACCACATCACCATGCTGATGTCATCAAAGTCAACGAGAGTCAAATTTTTGACCAACCTTTGACTAGCCGTAACTTTCACATATGAGCTCTATTTTCAAAACCAAATATAGTTCCAGAATCAACATGACAAGCACTACGACCTGCCATCATTTTTGTCTCATTTTGAGATGATCATTTTTTTCCTTTTTGAATGCCTGATTCACATTTTTGACCAGACCTTTGACCACACATAACTTCTGCATACAGACTCCTTTTGAGCCCATTCAAGTTCTGTCGGGTTCATGTCAGTGGGCTCTACACAATGACATTGGTTTTGAGAGATTTTGAGACTATGAAAATTTCAAGTTCTTATGGATCCTCCTGGATCAATGAAGAGCACAATTCAAAGGGGGTGGTAACACTTTCTATCATGATTGGTCCTATAGTTATGGAGACAAAATTCCAATTCACCCTTCCATACAACCTTCTGCTAGGCAAACCATGGATTCACACCATAAAAGCAATCCCTTCTACCTATCATCAATGTCTCAAATTTCTCTACAATGGTACTGAAATACAATAGATGGTGACCTAGATCCATTTCAATATTGCACCAATCTCCCAATGTCAAGTGCCAGTAAACCAACAAGCTTCATCGTCCAATTTGTCTCACTATGTTGATCCATCCACTCTCTCTAAAACATTCATGTCACCATCATTATCATCCACTCCTAGGGTCAAGATCCAAGACAAGGGTTTGTAGAAGTCGATAATCCAATGTCACATATCCCAATGAACACTTGCAAGAAAAATACCTATCACCAAAGAAGATCAAGAGACACAAGAATGGTGCTCTGCAAACATGAAGTGAATATGCATTAACCAGAATTGAATAATTACAAAGAGATCAATCCTTAAGAAAGGAGATCAAAAACCTAAAGTGAAAACCCTAGGAAGAGGATTAAATTAGCATGTGATAAGTGTCAAGATCATAATGAATGAGACAACATGACTAATTTAATAATGCATAAATAAAGATTCGTAAGTTTAGCTTAAGTGAAATAAAGTAAAGGTGACTTAATTAATTAATCAACATGATTAAATTAATCAAATAAACAACCTATTACTCTAACACCCCCCCTTAAGATGAATTTAGGGAGAAGCAAAGAAACTAAAGACAAAAATCATGAAAGCAAAGATGGGTCTCGACAACTAAGGCTAGATGAGGTACCCATGTACAAATGTAAAAGATCTCTCACAATAGGAGAAAAGGAGAAAACCTCATGGGAAAAACTCCTCTCCAAAAGAGAGAAATACAAGTGAAGGTCTAAGAAGCCTCCAAACAAAAGTGAAGGATGAAGAATCCTCCAATCAAGAAGAAATTGTCCCAAAAGATAGGAATAAAGGATGGACATGGAAAACACCATGGAAGCATGAAGAAGCTACAAACACTGTCGTAGAATGATTGCTGAAATGCTGAAAAAAAGGAATGCATGAGTGTCCATATGGTAAGTGATCCATCTCACCAAAATGCATGGGTAACTAGTTGTTGCATCTGCCTAGTACATAGGAACAAATACTGTATACATAGCTCACTCCAATGCGAAACCAAAGAAGCATTAACACCAATAGTAGAAACCCCCCCATAATGCTGACAAGGGAGCGGTAGATAGGTATACTAAAACTCAATGCTAGAAAGAAGTGCATGAAGAAGAATCAGGAACATCTATACATGCAAACATGAAAGTACTTGTTGTGCAGTTTTCGCAGACACACCCCATTGAAAGTAGGGACCCTCTTTTGCTTTCGCTTTTTTGTTTTGGCCCTTTGATTTTGAGGATTTGCATTGCCTAGGAATGAGCTTAAATGTTTATCTTACTTGCCTAAGTGTCTTCCCTAAATTACATATTGAAAATCTTAAGCTTTAGGCGAAGTTCGGGTTTTTGCCCAAGTTCGGGATTTTCTAGTCCGATCGGATTTTCCCGGATTTCATTTAGAGTCCGGCTCGGCCTATTTTACACTACAGTTCAAATAATTTGGATCTTCGCAGAATTCCGTCTAGGCTGGATTTTCCTGAATTTTCATCTTACCGTCGGGTTTCCGAACTTGGTTGATTTTTTGAGTTTTGTGCCTTTATGCTTTATCGTTGGTGTCCTGATGAGTTGTGATATTTGATCCTAGGGTACTTGGCATGTTGTGGCATTTTGGATTTGTGCATTATTGATCTGGTTGTGATTCCCTTGGAATTTTCATCATTTTTGCTTGCTTGGGCATTCAAATTATTGTTTGTCTTTACAAGAGTCGACTGGCCTTTTATTCATGGTATATACATGTTGCCTTGCTTTCAATTGATGAGTGTGATTCATGCTTTGGAATTTTAGTTTTTCTTGGAGTTCAATTTTCTGTGTCTCAAGCTTGCTTTGTGCGTTCATGGTTAAAATATTCTTAGGGCATTGCCATTTCATCTTGATTTGCTTTCGAATGAGCCCGAGATTCAATGAAGATCTATAAAAGGTTCAAGATAAATGATTTCCATGCCCAGGGTCCTCAAATTTGTGATCTTTCGATCAATTTGAGTGAGATTGTGTTAGATTGTCGATGTTCAGGTTTTCTGCCAGGTTCAGGATTTTCCTATCCAATCGGATTTTCCCGGTTTCTCCTTCTTCCCCACGTTTTCCTGAAATTCATGCAGTGGTCTTTTTCATGGAAATTTGGTCTAGCCGGATTTTTCCAGATTTTTTTGGAAGCTTGGTGAAACTTGAAAATTGGGTGAAATGGATGATTTTAATGATAAATTCTTGTTATTCCATGATTTTAATTGATAAATTACACATTGTTATCTACATGTTTTCTTCATTTTTGATGATCTATGGTTGATTTTGTGCTTATTTCACCGGAATCAGCCTCGGCTAGATTTTTCCAGAATTTCCTTCCTGGCCTGGATTCCACATCTGGCTCGAATTCCTGGACTATGTAGTTTGCGATTGAACGAGGTTTTTGGGTTGATTTCAATCAATGTCTAAATTTATTTGGAGGATGAATACATTATTGATGTTGGACTAATGATAATTCTTCATGTTATAATGAATATTAATGGTGGTTTTTGTTGAGTGCAGGCTGAATTTTACTGGGTCGTCAAGGAAGTGCTGGAGATGAAATTAATTCGATTCAAGAAGAAATTCAAGTATTGGTTGCTCCACCCCTTGGCCGACTTGGAGGTGCACTCAACATAAGGAAGGAAGCAGTTAATATGGGGTTGCATTGAAACTTGTGCATTGGTTCGAATTACATTGGAGATCCTAGACTGACCTGGATTGAGTTCAAGCATTTATTGCTAATTTATTTTATTTTGAATTCTCCTTGGGATGACCTATTTTATGGACATTTATTATTGTAAACATTAGTTGGGCTGACCTGTCTGGGATATTTTATTATTGTAAAATCTAAATTGGGGTGACATGCTTTGGAGATTCCTATAAATTGGGAATTTTGCCTCATTTGTAATATATAGATAGAATAGAGATACACTGACAGATAGTTCTTAGAGAAAATTAAGTAGTAGAGTAGAGGTAGAAATTAGGTCATTTTGAGCAAGTGTTGTAGCATAGAACATTATATTTGTTGCTGAAATTCGGTGATTCAATACAATTGAAGAGAATTGTGATTTTATGGTGATCTCCTTTGTGTTGATTTATCTTGCATGGTTCTTATGATTCTATCTTTCAAATTGCTCAAGGTTATTAGATTTAGATATAGATTTGATTCAATGGTGTTCATGATTTGATGCTTGAAGTGTTTGCAGCAATCCCTGGTCCATACTTTTTGCAATTGGCTAATTGTTAGTTGCTTTACAAAATTAGCCTAGACCTTTATATTCATTGTGCTTAGTTTAATTGTGGAGATTTATTCATTTCAATTTCAATTGGGTTGTCTTGGATGAATGTTCATGATCTGAAAATATTAATACCTTAGAATATTGCACTGTTTCTGTGAGATTGTAGATTTATCTTGGTCAAGCAGGAATTAGTTTATGACCATTTCAAGTATTTCATCATTTGCATTGTTAATCTTAGGAGTAGTTAAATTTAGATATCTCTTTGAAACCCTAACCTTTTGCTATTTATTTATTATTTGAATTAGATTTAGGATTGAAGTATCATCATATTGCCAGATCTGATAAGTTCAAGATTTAGTCTTTGTTTGTAGTAAGGTCCCTTTGTGATTACCAACATTTTCACATTTATCACTGAGTTGTTTATGCATTATCAAGACCTGACATTAGAGACCTTAGGGTTATCTCTTGAGGCTTGCTGATAGAGATTTACCTTTCAAGAGAGATAGGATATTATATTATGTCTGAGTTGTTGTTGTGCAGAATACATCATCAACAGATTGGTGCTAGAAGGAGGGACTGAATAAGGTAAGCTAGATTGATTTATGTTTGCCATCTCTCCTAAAAGATTCAGAAGAAGAACCAAATCTACTGCTGGAGAGGAGTAATTTCAAGAATTGATAGTCCCTACTAGGTCAAGAAGGACCAAAAAAAGGGGAGAATCATCATCCAACCAATCACCTCCATCATCTCCATCATTCTCATCTTCATCAAGCTCATCTGAGTCTGAGTCTGAGGACATTCCCATTCCACAACCCCAGCCAGCCATAAATTAGCCATTAGCACCCCCACCTCCACCAATGGCTTTCCTAGCTATAACCCATCCCCATTGACTTTCAACAATTACAATGTCATTCCCAAGAACCCTGAGCACTTTTGTTCAAACTTCCATGTTAATGATCCCAATAGAACTGCTGAGGAGTATATCAGGATCTTTTAGACTAGCCTTAAGGATAGGGGAATTAATCATGAAGATGTAGCATGTAGGCTCTTTCCTTATTCCTTAGGAGAAGATGCATTCTATTGGTATAATCATTTTCCTGTTGGGTCTATTTGGCATTGGACTGAACTAGAGACTGCATTTCTACAGAAGTTTTGGATTCCCATTAGTCTCAGTGAGCTCTACCGTCTGTTCACTAATGTTAAGAGAGAAGTCAATGAGCCTATAGGGTCCTTTAACAACAGGTTTCATCGTGCCTATACCAGACTACAGGCTCCTTATGCTGTTGATCAAGCCACTACTTTAGAGGTCTATTATGAAGGTCTTGATAGCCACCTTCATGAAATGGAGAAATAACCCTCCCACCACTTTGCTTGATGCATATGCAGAGGCAAAAAAAGGTTAGCACTACTTTATGGAAACATTTTTTTGGTCCTTTACCATCATTAGGACGCGCTGCTTACCCTGGACAAGTTTCAGCTATCAACCACACTCTCACTAATCATTCTCCCATCATGAATCTGGTTCCTTAGTTTCCTATGGTCCCCCACCCAGGGCCTCCAGTAATTCAAATTCCACCTACATTCAACTATCCCCAACAAAATTCTAATCAACCTCTTCATCCACAATCCTATGCTATCTATCTCCCATATCTACATAATTCTGAAGTTTTGAACCAGTCATTAAATACCGACACTGTAGTAGGATATCACCAAAATAATGTGAGCCAACCTCCATATAGAAATCCTGACCAAGAGAGACTGGATGAATTTTCTGAACAAGTGAAGAAGCTGAATATGGAGGTATCTTATTTGAGGAATTAGAATAGTCAATTGCAAGCTGCTCAGAGAAATATGCAGTCCAATCAGAGCAGAGAAAGTCAATAAAATCAACAAGGACAACACTTTGATAGAGGGAAACATCTTGAAAGAGGATATAAAAATGATAAATGGAAGAATTATGATAAAGGACAATCCTCAAGCCAAAACTTTGATAGAGGTCAAGTTGGTGGACAAGGGTTTGACAGGAGATAGCCACCTAGACAGAATAGGACTTGGAATACAAGTCCTAAAAATGGAAGAGTCCCTACCCCATTGGAACAACCAGTCAATCAACCAATCAATCAAGAGAAGCCTCCTAGTGGTGTATATTTAATTGAATTTGCTTTATCAGGAAGGTAAAGGCTCCATAAAACAAGCCAACATTTTGAGTTAGATTGTCAAGAGTTCCAAATAGTAGCTTCAATCTTCCAGTATGAAGTGGAGAACAATTCGAGTGGTCAAGAAACGGTGCCATCTACTCCCTATGATTCACCAGTGTTGGTCCTAAATCATGCTCCTTTTCCAAAGAGCAAAGACAATGTGCCTGAAGAAGAATTAGACCAGCTCAAGGAAGAGGCAGATCAAGTGTGTAATGGAGATGAGATTTCATAGTTATTTGAGGAAAATCCAGTGAATGACAATGGCCCCCTAGATGAAGAAGAAGCTTATGTTGAAGAAGTGAAGACTTTCTAGAGACCTGTTAGGAAGTATGATTTGAGAGACATGCCACATAGACATCCACCAGCTGGAGGCCCCTTCACCACCTCCATTTCACCAAACAACTTCACCACTCGTCCAGATCCCAATGCCAGCAATAATCCATTGTATCCTCATGTGTATAAGAAATATCCATCAAAGGAAGGAAAAGCACAGATGGACATGTCAAAAGGAAGGAATATTGAAGCAAGCAAAGATAGGATGGTGGACTATCCAAAAGAGATTCCTATTGATCTAAGTGAAGAACAACTGGCTATATATGTTGTAGAAGAACTCAAAAAACTTAAGGTAAGTCTCTCTACATTTGAGTTATTGAGGGTTCCAACCATTAGGAATGCAGTTCTAGGAGCTTATAATGAAAATTCCATATCACAAGATAGATCAGTTAGTGAAAGTGTCAACAAAGTATCTAGCTCTCAAACAATAGGAAGGGAAAATCAGACTCACAATCAAGTTCATGTGCCTCCTGGAGATAAGGGAAAAGAGAAGGATAAGACTCAAGTTGCTCAGGTTGATACTCCCTTAACTCTGTTTCAAGGGAAAATAGAGACTCCTCCATTATTGATCTCTGTCTGTATATTTGGTAAGCACTTGCACAATTGCTTGTTAGATTCTAGTGTCTCCACCAATGTGATGCCTTTTGGTGTCTATTGAGCTTTGGGTATTACTCCTACTGATTCCCAAAAAAAGTTACACAATTGGATAGAAATAAAGTTAATTTTGTAGGGGAATTAAACATGATTCATATGCAAGTTGCTTCTAATCCTAGGATTCAACAGGTTATCAATATACAAATGGTTGATATACCTGATGCTTATGGCCTGATTCTAGGAAGAGACTTCACCAGAGCCTTGAATGGATATGTATCAACTGATAACTCTCATATGTGGCTTCTGTGGAAGGGAGTTCCAAACTAGATTAGAATTGAAAGAGAACCTAGGATGAGGTACATGATTACAAAATATTAGAACACCTCCAATGAAATTCTGATATCAGTAGTAAGTATGGGTAATTATGTGCTTGCAGCCCCTTTTGAGGAGTTAGATGTAGAGGAAGACCTTATATTCCATACTACGCCTATTGATCTCACAACATAATCTAGTAATATTGAAGCCTTGGTGGAACCAATTGAAAATACAATGGATGACGAGTTGCAAGAAGGAGTTACCATGCAAGTTCCTCCCATTCAGAATAAGGATCCAATACAGACTAGATATGAAGAGTTTGTTGCCAGGATTACAAAAGATTGGTCAAGCTTGAGTTATTAAATCAACCTAGAGGACTTGTTGTTCTACCTTGGTGTAGGGTACATGAGGAAGAGCATTCAGAATTCACATGCTTCCTGTGTTAGGCATCCATAAAAGAGGTGGAAGAACAAATACAACTGCCACAACATGCGAGGGATACACAAAAATCTCCAATGGAAGAATTTCAACAAGTTGCTGATGAATGTCTTGAAAAACATGAGGGAACACTTAATGGAGTGGTCAAAATTCCTAATGATCGTGATCAAGAGTCTAAACCAAAGCCAATAGAGGAAGAATTTAGGGAGTTCTCTTCTTTATCGAACTCTATTTTTCCTCTATCTATTGGTGAACTGAACATTGAAAATTTATAGACTTTATGCATCAATGATGAGATAGCTAATGTGATTCATACTAGTGTGCAGGAAAATTTGAATGATGTTGAAAACAGTAATATTACAGTCATTATTGATGAGCTGGATCACACTGTTGTAGGTGAAAATTTGCTTGAAGATCAGTCTATGACACCTCCTAATGATAATTCCTCCAGGCATGTTTCCAACACAAGGGGATTGTTGTACCATCAGTGGAGACCTCCTAATGACATAGATATCAGCTCTTCACAATTGAAGAATGATGAATACCACATTCAGTCTACAGCAATACAAAATTAGGTTGTTTCTTTCTTTACTGAAAATTTTTGAAGTTTATCAATTCGATTATGGAAGTTTAGGAAAGACAACTTGCATACGAATTAATCATGGTTTCAATGAGTTGCCTCAATTGCTGATTATTCCTATCAATAAGGTTAAGTTTGAATGATGCAATCTAGAGATTTACTTTGTTGAGTATAAGGATAAGTTTGCACTTTTGAGGACTATTACTTTCACCTTATTACTAGCTCATGCACTGAAAAGTCAAATAGGTGTAGGTCTCAGTTTATCATGTCTGGTGATGAGTCATTTTGGTGTTTCTTTGTATATAGTTTGATTTGAATAAATGCAGATTGCTCTGGTCTCTTTAAGTTCTCTTTTATTTTCTTGCTTTCTTTAGATTAGGTTTCCTTTCTATTTTGTTTGCTTTGCTTTGCTTTGGTTAGAGTAGGTTTCCCTTTCTGCTTTGCTTTTGTTTGTTTTGGTTAGTTTAGGGTTTGCTTTCGATTTGTTTTTTTTTCTCTTCTCTTGCTTTGGAGGTCTTCTTGTTTTCTTTTGGATGTGTTGCACCTGCATAGCAAATATTCTTTTTTCTAGGATTGTTCTGAGTATTTCCTTGATGAACTTTAATCCTGTGTCTTGAAAGGATGGTTGAGGTCTTTGTTATCGTCATGCAGTCTAAATGTCTAATTTAAGGAAGATGGGTCACTGGTTTGATTTGAATTTGAAGTATTCTAAAATCTTATATCTCTTATACATCTTAAGAATCCTAAGGTTGTTGTAGGATCTTTGTGAGGTCTTTTTGGGTGAAAAATATTATTTCTACTTCAGTGCCACTATGGTTCTCAGCCCTGAGTGTGAACTTCATTGTTCACAGGTTGAAAAGAAAAAGTGAAAAGAAAAGAATATAAAAAGAAAAGAAAAGTGAAATATTGAAAATCAAAAGAATGAATTCAACTTATCAGGGGTATCCGAATATCTTTATTGGGGCTATGGACGCATGGCTAGTAGTAGAGTTATGTTCAGGGGAGTCATAACGATAACCTCATCGGGGCTATAGATGCCTAACTGGCAACGAAGCTTTATCCAGGTTGCTTTTGAAGTTAGAATCTTTACGTAGCCTCACCCGATTGAACTTGGTTTCTGCAGTAGCTCAAGGAGGGAAATGAACTCATTTGCACACACTTGGATTTTCAGTTTATGAAAGGTTTAGTCTGCCTTTGGTTCTAATTTTCTTTCATCTTGCATTTTTATTTGTTTGTCTGATAGTGAGATCAAAACCAGAGATTCTGGGTACTTGATTCATGTTCGTCATCAAATGCTCTGGAGCATTTCCTAGCAGAGTCACTATTTGTTGTGCAATTTTCGCACACACGCCCCACTGAAAGTAGAGACCCTCTTTTCTTTTGATTTTGTGCTTTGGCCCTCTGATTTTGAGGATTTGCATTGCCTAGGAATGAGCTTAAATGTTTATCTTACTTGCCTAAGTGTTTTCCATAAGTTACATATTGAAAATATTAAGCTTTAGGCGAAGTTCAGGTTTTTTCCCAGGTTCGGGATTTTCTGGTCTAGTCATTTTTTCCTGGATTTCATTCAGAGTCTAGCTCAGCATGTTTTACGCTGCAGTTCAGAGAATTTGGGTCTTTGCGGAATTCCACCTCGGCCAGATTTACCTGAATTTCCATCTTGTCATCAGGTTTCCGAACTTGGTTGTTTTTTGGAGTTTAGTGCCTTTATGCTTTATCGTTGGCATCCTGATGAGTTGCAATATTTGATCTTTGGGTACTTGGTGTGCTGTGGCATTTTGAATTTGTGCATTATTGATCTGGTTGTGATTCCCTTGGTGTTTTTATCATTGTTTATTGCTTGGGTGTTCGAATTGTTGTTTGTCTTTGCTGGAGTTGACTGGCCTTTTATTCATGGTATGTACATGTTGCCTTGCTTTCGATTGATGAGTCTTGTTGTGCATGTTTTGCACACATGCTCTGCCGTAGGTAGGGAACCCCCCTTTTTTCTTTTTCGCTCCTGATAGGCTGCTTTGCTCCTGTCTTGTTTTGCGTGACCCATTTTCCAAGCCCAAATTGGTCATGTGCCTTCAAACGATCAAAACCCCTAGTAAAATTCACCTACTTGGGGTATTCAAATCTACGGAAAAATGAGGTCCACCATCCCCTTTTCTGCCTTTGTCTTGTTCTTGCTATTTGAAAACATCCGTGGACCCCCGTCACTCTCGTTTCCACTTTTTTGACTTTGGGGGTAGCCCTTTTTGGATCCGGGATGTGTTTGAAGTGCGTAAATAAACTACCAAGGTTTCCTCAAAATTCTGTTAAGTTTCGATGGTTTCAGAACTTTCCCTTTGGAATTCCCTTCCTCCTTGGCTGTTTGGAAACATCCATGGACCCCGTCACTCCCGTTTCCACATTTTTGACTTTGGGGGCAACTTTTTTTGGATCCGGGATGTGTTTAAAGTGCATAAATGAATTGCCAAGGTTTTTTCAACATTTCGTTAAGTTTTAATGGTTTTAGAACATTCCCTCTGGAATTCCCTTCCTCTTTAGCTGTTTGGAAACATCCGTGGACCCCCGTTGCTCCCGTTTCCACATTTTTGACTTTGGGGGAAACTTTTTTTGGATCCGAGATATGTTTGAAGTGCATAAATTAATTTCCAAGGTTTCGTCAACGTTCCGTTAAGTTTTGATGGTTTCAGAACTTTCCCTCTGGAATTCCCTTCCTCCTTGGCTATTTGGAAACCTCTGTGGACCCACATTGCTCCCGTTTCCACATTTTTGACTTTGGGGGCAACCTTTTTTGGATCCGAGATGTGTTTGAAGTGCATAAATGAATTTCCAAGGTTTCGTCAACATTTTGTTAAGTTTCGATGGTTTTGGAACTTTCCTTCCAGAATTCCCTTCCTCCTTGGCTATTTGGAAACATCTGTGGACCCCCATCGCTCCCGTTTCCACATTTTGGATTTTGGGGTCAACCTTTTTTGGATCTGACATGTGTTTGAAGTGCGTAAATGAACTGCCAAGGTTTTGTCAACGTTCCGTTAAGTTTCGATAGTCTCAGAACTTTCCCTCTGGAATTCTCTTCCTCTTTGGTTGTTTGGAAACATCTGTGGACCCCCGTCGCTCCTGTTTCCACTTTTTTGACTTTAGGGGCATCCTTTTTTGGATCTAGGATGTGTTTGAAGTGCGTAAATAAATTGCCAAGGTTTCATCAATGTCATGTTAAGTTTCGATGGTTTTAGAACTTTCCCTCTGGAATTCCCTTCCTCCTTGGTTGTTTGGAAATATCTGTGGACCCCCGTCCCTCCCATTTCCACATTTTTTACTTTGGGGGCAACCTTTTTTGGATCCAGGATGTGTTTGAAGTGTGTAAATGAACTGCCAAGGTTTCATCAACATTCCGTTAAGTTTCAATGGTTTCAAAACTTTCCCTCCGGAATTCCCTTCCTCCTTGGCTGTTTGGAAACATTCGTGGACCCCCGTCACTCCCGTTTCCACATTTTTGACTTTGGGGGCAAACTTTTTGGGATCTGGGATGTGTTTGAAGTGTGTAAATGAACTTCCAAGGTTTTGCCAAAGTTTGATTAAGTTTCCGTGGTTTCGGAGCTTCATCCCCCTTTTGCTGTTTTGGAACATCCATGGAGCCTCAGCGGTCTGGCCCCTCCGTGGCCGTTTCTGGGACTCCACCTCTCCGTGGCCATTTTGAACATCTGTCGAACCCTGGCGACCTGGCCTCTGGAGCCCTACCCCTCCGTGGCCATTTCCAGGACTCCGCCCCTCTTTGGCCATTTCTTGGACTCCGCCTCTCCATGGCCGTTTTGAACATCCGTTGACCCCCCGCGACCCGGCCTCTGGAGCCCGGCCCCTCTGTGGCCGTTTTTGGGACTCCGTCCCTTCGTGGCCGTTTTAAACATTTGTGGACCCCTATCGGTTCGGTTTCCACATTTTTGAGTTTGGGCCCAACTTTTTTGTGGATTTGGGATGTGTTTAAAGTCCCTAAGTGAACTGTCAAGGTCTCGTCAACGTTTGGTTAAGTCTTAGTGGTTTCAGAGCTTCATCCCTCTTTGGCTATTTTGGAAACATTTGTGGACCCCTGCCGGTCCGGTTTCCACATTTTTGACATTGCGGTGAACTTTTTGGTGGATTTAGGATGTGTTTGAGGTCCCTAAGTGAACTGCCAAGGTTTTGTCAACGTTTCGTTAAGTTTCGGTGGTTTCAGAGCTTCATCCCCCTTTGGCTGTTTTGGAACATCCGTGGAGCCCCGACGACCCGAATTAATGTTTATGGTCCAAATGAGCTCCAAATATGAATATTATGAACTTTTTATGATGCATAGATGGATCTAACAAGGATTTTGCAAGATTTGACTAACGCTTTCCTTAATTTATGTATGAAAGCACTTACGACGTTTCATGTACGCAGGATTCGAGGAGCCTATTGCACGTCTGTAAGGAGACCCATCAAGAAAGCTAAATAAGGAAAGCGCATAGCTCTTGTCACCATTCATTTCATGTTCGTCTCTCCCCCTAGCACCCACCAACAGGGTCAGCGTTAGAAGAAGGACTGTGCCAAGGAAGTCAATGACAAAAATGCAATGCAAGGGGGTGGCCTTAAAGAGAGCATAAGTGAGTTGTCCACTTGAATAAGGGGCAACCAATCCATTGATTCCAATCGTCGACGAGCTCATTTGATCCAAGGAAACACACTGCAAACACATCAAGTAAGAAGGCAACTTTCAGACAGTTTCAGCTACAGTAAAAAGGCAATCAGCTAAATGACAAAACTGCTACAGTGATTGGCACTAGATGACAAAATAGGGAAAAGACAAGGAATGCATTTTTTAATTGCTGAATATTGTGGGGTAGGTGAAACCCAAATGCAATTGAATCTGAGCCATTCATTGAAAATTGATCCTAGCCATTCATTTGGGCTTTGGAAAACTATAAATAGGGGCTTGCTCCTTATTTGTAAGGGTTGGAGAGCTGGTGTTTCAGTTTTAGTGTTAGTTTCTTGAATGGAAGTGATAATGGAAATTGTTGTTTCAGTATTTGATGGATTTCCAACTCATGCTTTTTGTGGTTCGTTGATGATGAGTCACTTTGCAAAGCTAGTCTGAGCTCTTTACTTCATTGCTACAACTTAGTTTAATTACATGTGCATGTGTGTGTGTGTAATCTGAAAATCTGCAGTCCTTAGAAGATTGCACTAGTTTTGTGCAACTGTAGGTTTCTCTTGGCCAACCAAAACCCAGTTTAGGAAGCCTGTCTACTGTAGTAGCCACTATTATTACTATTCATTCTCAGTTTAGAATTAGAACAGCTTTCTTAACCCTTCTCCTTTTGCTATTTCTTTTAATCCTTGGTTAGAGTAGGACCCAAAGCATCACCATGAAGCTAAATCAGATGAACTTGATGAGTTTCAGCTTGTTGTTTTGAGTGGACAGCCACTGTTCATTCACTTTTAGCACTTTGAAATTACATTTGCAAACCCAACTTCCTATACTTTGTAACTCATCCGTAAGACCGCCTTGTGATTCTAGCAAATCACATCAAACAACTGAGATATTCCAAGCACTGACAAGACATTACATTAGAGACCTTGGGATAGTGTTCTACAATCTGATTGTGGAAGATTGTCTTTCAAGAGAGGTAGTGCACCTACGCATTATTTGTGTTAAGAAGTGCATAAAAAACACATCAACAGAATTGGCTTTAGAAGGATGGCTGACATGTTGAGGCTACAAAGCTGAAAGTTGGAATTCCAAAAGTACACTTCCAATGAAGAAATCTGAGATAGGGAGATCTCTTTCAATGCTAAAAATCAGAAAATTTGGAAGGCAAGTAGAAGCTGAGTCAAAATGGAGCAGCATGCACAAATTGACATCACTCAGCTACATGCAAATTTGAATAAGAGACTGAAAAATCCATTGCAAAAATTTGCATTGGCGGATAGATGTCAGATCCATTGCACCCGTAGGCACAACAAATTGGAATGTTTGACATTTTTTAGCAGAATTGAAAGGGTATTGCAGGGAGAAATTCCCTTTGGGAAATCTATCATCCTTTAGCCCTTGTAGACTCGGAGGAAGAATTGGCAACCATGGTAGCCAAGGAATTCAAGGAGCTAATCCAGGAACATTTGAGCAGCAAGGATGGACTGAGATTGGAGGAAGTACTAATGGCAAGTTGGTGTAGATTTCACAATGCACCACATTCATAATTTATGTGTCCATCATGTGACAACATCATTTCTCGAGCCAAGGGTTGTTCAAACAAGTTGGAGCAGCCAACTCTCAATGAGGAGAAGTCATCCCATGAGGCAAAAGAGCTGTCAAATTTTGTAGGACAACACATTGAAGATAAACCAACTAGTTGGACACAAGTTGGTGTTGGGACAACAGACATAAAAAATGAAAACCAAGAGGGAGGAGCTGAAAGTCTTGGGACAACAAAGTGCATTGATGAAAATCTAATTATAACCAATTCAGTAGGCTTCCCCTCCATAGAAGAAGAGCAGTCCTCCACTCAAGAAGAGGAACGAATGACAATTGAAGATGAATTGACATAATTTGCAGCAGTATATACTAGGATAGCCAACACAGATTCTAAAAATCAGGAAGAAGAGGAGGTTGAAATCCTTGGGGAAGCAGAAGGAGATGGTCAAAGCATAAGCAAAATTAGGTCGGAAGACTTCTCCTTCATAAATGACAGTGATCGATGATCTGAAAATGCAGATTTGGAGGAGTGGGAGCAACCACTCACCATGGCTGTCTACCATTAAGCTTCTTTTTCAAGTGATGATGAGGACCCAATCACAGAGAGATATGACCAACTCGTCTCTAGATTAGCAAGGGGTTGGTCAGAGCTAAAATACCAAGTGGATTTGGAGGTGCTACTATTACCAAATTGGTGTAGACTTCATAATTCATCACACTTGGAGTTCACTTGCGAACTGTTCCAAGAAGCCATCAAACAAGTTAGAGGACAAGTGGAGCAACCAAGTACCCGACCTCCTCTACTTGCTGCCCATATCAAAGAAGAAGACCAAAATCCTGAATCAAGAGGATGTTGGGGTAGCAATAGAAGAAGGACAACAATACAATCTCGGACTTCTGAGTGATGAAATAGATCAAGTGGGAATGCTGTCCACCAGTCATCAAGAAGTTTTTCCTCTTGAAGAGCAATTGTGTACCATGGACGATGGGCTTTTTGAAGAGTCTTTGAAGGGAAATTGTGCAGTAGACTTTGGTCCCCTTGATGAGTTGCCATCAATTGATAACTTCTTTCCATTGGGAGCTGCACTACGGAGGTATTCTCATGCCAAGGATGAGCACATCCTAGAAGACGGTAGTGATGAATACATACTCTTTGAGCTCTTGAACAATGATGCACTAGAGTTTCTAGATTAGGAGAGGAGCTCCTTCTCTATTTGTAGTGATAGTGAGCTAGAGGAAATGAGTGAATGTCATAATGAGATGCATGAACAACAAAGGGAAGAAGACAAAGGTGGGGGTGTTTTGATGGCTTCCAACAAGTATGACAGAATTGACCAACTCCAAGAAGCAACTTGGATCCCTTCCGCCATGATTGTTGTTGATCCTCCCTCATATTCAGATGGCTGCAATAGGACAGATTTGTCCATGTCATTATCCCATGACATTGAACATCATAAAAATGAGGTTGATACTTGGGGGAGGAGACGAGACAACATGCTGCCCCTTGAGGATAGCAACCAAGTGGATCCCAAGTTTGTAGATGATCAATGTGGAAAAGTATTTCTTTTTGAAAAAATACCAACTGGGGCTGTAGGTCCCATTGGTAGATTGGAAGAGTTGTTTGCTATCCCATCCTCCTAGCCTTATGCAAGTGTAATGTCTGAAGTGTTGCACCCTCCACCGCACCTGCTCGAGGCTACTGATGCAACAATCAATGATGATGTGCTTGCTCTCAACTGTCCAATGCTGCCACCTCCATGTGATGACATCCAGGTTCTATCCTTCCTTGCCCCTATTATTTCTCATAATTGCACTTATTATTTTGATTATGGGAATGAGGGAAAATGAACATGTTTATGGATCAACCACGGGTTCAACGAGCCTCCTCAATTGCTGATTTTTCATGATGATGTGATTGAACTTGAGTGTTGCAACGTTGAATTTATTTTTTCAGAATATAAAGACAAGTTTGCATGGTTAAGAATGACAACAATCGACTGTTTGCTTGTGCATGCACTACGAAATCCAATGAATGTTAATGTTGGCTTGTCATGCCTGAACATAGTGCTTTGTAAATATCTTTGTACATAGCCCATTTTTGAGTAATATAGGTTTTCTGTAAATACTCCGCTTTCCTACTTTCCTTAGGTTAGTTGGTGTGTGTAGGTCGCTCGCTTTATAGGTTGTTTTATTTTTGTTTGCTTTCGCTTTGCTGCTGCTTTGCTCAGGGTTCCTTTGCTTTTAGCTGGCACATCTGTGCACACAACCATACTTATTTTCTGGGGTTGTTCTACATATTTCTTTCTCAAAATCTAATCAATTCTTCATAGTGGATGGTGAAGGTCTTCTGTTAGTGTCAAGCGATCTGGGTGTTTAATTCGAAGAGGATAAGTTGTTGGTTTAGTCTAACTTTGACGTATTCTGAAATCTTATAGCTCTTACACATCTTAAGAATTCGACAATCACTATAGGGCCTTTTGTGAAGTCTAGTAAAGTGAAAAATCTAAAATTCTGCTGCAATGCCACTGTGATTCTCAGGCCTGAGCGTGAGCTTCAATGCTTGCAGGTTGAAATAAAAGAGCTAAAAAGAGAAAAGAAAGAAAAAAAGAAAACATTGAAAATTAAAAGAAAGAGAAAATTAAAATTTTTAGGGGTATCTGAGCAACTCTACCGGGGCTATGGATGCTTAACTGGTAGTAGAACAATGTTCAGGAGAATCACAGCAACAACCTCGTCGGGGCTATGGACGTCTGACTGGCAGCGAGGCAATGTCTCAGATTCTTTTGGAGTTAGAATAAACTATGTAGCTTAACTTCACGGAGCTTGGGTTCCTGTAGCAATTGAAGGATGGGAATTAACGCAATTGCACACACTTGGATTTTTGGAATACTGAAGGTTAGGTTGGCTAATAGTTTTGATCCTTTAGTTGGGTATCTGGTTTGTTTTCCCTAGCATGAAGGTCAGAACCAAAGATTTTGGGTTCGTGATTCCAGTTTTTCATCAAAATGCTCTGGAGCATTTCCCCAGTGAGTCACCATTTGTTATGCATGTTTTGAACACACGCCCCGCCATAGGCAAGGACCCCCTTTTATCTTTTTTGCTCTTGACAAGCTGCTTTGCTCCTGTCTTGTTTTGTGTGCCCCATTTTCCAAGTCCAAATTGGTCATGTGCCTTCAAACGATCAAATCCCCTACCCAAATTCACCTACTTGGGGTATTCAAATCTACAAAAAAAAGAGGTCCACCATCCCTTTTTCTGCCTTTGTCTTGTTCTTGCTATTTGGAAACATCAGTAGACCCCTGTCGCTCCCGTTTCCACGTTTTTGACTTTGGGGGAAACCTTTTTTGGATCCGGGATGTGTTTGAAGTGCGTAAATGAACTGCTAAGGTTTCGTCAACATTCTGTTAAGTTTTGATGGTTTCAGAACTTTTCCTCTGGAATTCCCTTCCTCTTTGGCTATTTGCAAACATCCATGGACCCCCGTCACTTCCGTTTCCACATTTTTGACTTTGGGGGCAACCTTTTTTAGATCTAAGATGTGTTTGAAATGCGTAAATGAACTGCCAAGGTTTCGTCAACATTTTGTTAAGTTTCGATGGTTTCAGAACTTTCCCTCAGGAATTCCCTTCCTCCTTGGTTGTTTGGAAACATCTGTGGACCCACATTGCTCCTGTTTCCACATTTTTGACTTTGGGTGCAACCTTTTTTGGATCTAGGATGTGTTTGAAATGCATAAATGAACTACCAAGGTTTCGTCAACATTCCGTTAAGTTTCGATGGTTTCAAAACTTTCCCTCCAGAATTCCCTTCCCCCTTGGCTGTTTGGAAACATTTGTGGACCCCCGTTGCTCCCGTTTCCACATTTTTTTCTTTGGGGGAAACCTTGTTTTGATCCAAGATGTGTTTGAAGTGCGTAAATGAACTGCTAATGTTTCATCAACGTTCTGTTAAGTTTTGATGGTTTCGAAACTTTCCCTTCAGAATTCCCTTCCTCCTTGGCTATTTGGAAACATCAGTGGACCCCTGTCGCTCCCATTTCCACATTTTTTGACTTTGGGGGAAAATTTTTTTGGATCCGAGATGTGTTTGAAGTGCGTAAATGAACTGTCAAGGTTTCGTCAATGTTCTGTTAAGTTTCGATGGTTTTGAAACTTTCCCTCCATAATTCCCTTCCTCCTTGGCTATTTGGAAACATCTGTGGACCCTCGTCGCTCCCGTTTCCACTTTTTTGACTTTTGGGGCAGCATTTTTTGGATCCAGGATGTGTTTGAAGTTCTTAAATAAACTGCCAAGGTTTTGTCAACATTCTGTTAAGTTTCGATGGTTTCAGAACTTTCCCTCCAGAATTCCCTTCCTCCTTGGTTGTTTGGAAACATCCGTGGACCCTCGTCGCTCCCATTTCCATAGTTTTTTACTTTGGGGGCAACCTTTTTTGGATCTGGAATGTGTTTGAAGTGCATAAATGAACTGCCAAGGTTTCGTCAACATTCAGTTAAGTTTCGATGGTTTCAGAACTTTCCCTCTGGAATTCCCTTCCTCCTTGGCTGTTTAGAAACATCTGTGGACCCCCATCGCTCCCGTTTCCACATTTTTGACTTTGGCGGTAACCTTTTTTGGATCTTGGATGTGTTTGAAGTGCGTAAATGAACTGCCAAGGTTTCATCAAAGTGTAGTTAAGTTTCGGTGATTTCGGAGCTTCGTCCCCCTTTTGCTATTTTGGAACATCCATGGAGCCCCGGAGCCCAGCCCCTCCATGGCTGTTTATGGGACTCCACCTCTTCGTGGCCGTTTTGAACATCCGTCGGTCCCTGGCGACCCGACCTCGGGAGCTCGGCCCCTCCATGGCCGTTTCTGGGACTTCGCCTCTCCGTGGCCATTTTGAACATTCGTCGACCCCTGACGACCTGGCCTTTGGAGCCCGGCCCCTCCGTGGCCGTTTCTGGGATTTCGTCCCTCTTTGGCCATTTTGAACATCCGTGGACCCCCAGCGACCTGGCCTTCGGAGCCCGACCCCTCTGTGGTGATTTTCGGGACTCCGTCGACCCCTGTCGGTCCAGTATCCACATTTTTGACTTTGGGGTGAACTTTTGGTGGATTTAGGATGTGTTTGAGGTCCCTAAGTGAACTGCCAAGGTTTTGTCAATGTTCGGTTAAGTTTCGGTGGTTCCAGAGCTTCATCCCTCTTTGGGTGCTTTAGAAACATTCGTGGACTCATGTTGGTCTGGTTTCCACACTTTTCCCTTTAGGGCCAACTTTTTGGTGTATTTGGGATGTGTTTGTGGTGTCTAAGTGAACTGCCAAGGTTTTGTCAATGTTTCGTTAAGTTTCGGTGGTTTCGGAGCTTCATCCCCCTTTGGCTGTTTTGGAACATCCGTGGAGCCCCGACAACCCGAATTAATGTTTATGGTCCAAATGAGCTCCAAATATGAATATTATGAACTTTATGAACTTTTTATGAATATTATGAACATTTTTGACTTTGGGGGCAACCTTTTTGGGATCTGGGATGTGTTTGAAGTGTGTAAATGAACTTCCAAGGTTTCGCCAAAGTTTGGTTAAGTTTCAGTGGTTTCAGAGCTTCATCCCCCTTTTGCTATTTTGGAACATCCATGGAGCCTCAGCGGTCCGGCCCCTCCGTGGCCGTTTCTGGGACTCCACCTCTCCGTGGCCATTTTGAACATCTGTCGAACCCTGGCGACCTGGCCTCTGGAGCCCTACCCCTCCGTGGCCATTTCCAGGACTCCGCCCCTCTTTGGCCATTTCTTGGACTCCGCCTCTCCATGGCCATTTTGAACATCCGTTGACACCCCGTGACCCGGCCTCTGGAGCCTGGCCCCTCTGTGGCCGTTTTCGGGACTCCGTCCCTTCGTGGTCGTTTTAAACATTTGTGGACCCCTATCGGTTCGATTTCCACATTTTTGAGTTTGGGCCCAACTTTTTTGTGGATTTGGGATGTGTTTAAAGTCCCTAAGTGAACTGTCAAGGTCTCGTCAACGTTTGGTTAAGTCTTAGTGGTTTCGGAGCTTCATCCCTCTTTGGCTATTTTGGAAATATCTGTGGACCCCTGCCGGTCCAGTTTCCACATTTTTGACATTGCGGTGAACTTTTTGGTGGATTTAGGATGTGTTTGAGGTCCCTAAGTGAACTGCCAAGGTTTTGTCAACGTTTCGTTAAGTTTCGGTGGTTTCGGAGCTTCATCCCCCTTTGGCTGTTTTGGAACATCCGTGGAGCCCCGACGACCCGAATTAATGTTTATGGTCCAAATGAGCTCCAAATATGAATATTATGAACTTTTTATGATGCATAGATGGATCTAACAAGGATTTTGCAAGATTTGACTAACGCTTTCCTTAATTTATGTATGAAAGCACTTACGACGTTTCATGTACGCAGGATTCGAGGAGCCTATTGCACGTCTGTAAGGAGACCCATCAAGAAAGCTAAATAAGGAAAGCGCATAGCTCTTGTCACCATTCATTTCATGTTCGTCTCTCCCCCTAGCACCCACCAACAGGGTCAGCGTTAGAAGAAGGACTGTGCCAAGGAAGTCAATGACAAAAATGCAATGCAAGGGGGTGGCCTTAAAGAGAGCATAAGTGAGTTGTCCACTTGAATAAGGGGCAACCAATCCATTGATTCCAATCGTCGACGAGCTCATTTGATCCAAGGAAACACACTGCAAACACATCAAGTAAGAAGGCAACTTTCAGACAGTTTCAGCTACAGTAAAAAGGCAATCAGCTAAATGACAAAACTGCTACAGTGATTGGCACTAGATGACAAAATAGGGAAAAGACAAGGAATGCATTTTTTAATTGCTGAATATTGTGGGGTAGGTGAAACCCAAATGCAATTGAATCTGAGCCATTCATTGCAAATTGATCCTAGCCATTCATTTGGGCTTTGGAAAACTATAAATAGGGGCTTGCCCCTTATTTGTAAGGGTTGGAGAGCTGGTGTTTCAGTTTTAGTGTTAGTTTCTTGAATGGAAGTGATAATGGAAATTGTTGTTTTAGTATTTGATGGATTTCCAACTCATGCTTTTTGTGGTTCGTTGATGATGAGTCACTTTGCAAAGCTAGTCTGAGCTCTTTACTTCATTGCTACAACTTAGTTTAATTACATGTGCATGTGTGTGTGTGTAATCTGAAAATCTGCAGTCCTTAGAAGATTGCACTAGTTTTGTGCAACTGTAGGTTTCTCTTGGCCAACCAAAACCTAGTTTAGGAAGCCTGTCTACTGTAGCAGCCACTATTATTACTATTCATTCTCAGTTTAGAATTAGAACAGCTTTCTTAACCCTTCTCCTTTTGCTATTTCTTTTAATCCTTGGTTAGAGTAGGACCCAAAGCATCACCATGAAGCTAAATCAGATGAACTTGATGAGTTTCAGCTTGCTATTTTGAGTGGACAGCCACTGTTCATTCACTTTCAGCACTTTAAAATTGCATTTGCAAACCCAACTTCCTATGCTTTGTAACTCATCTGTAAGACTGCCTTGTGATTCCAGAAAATCACATCAAACAATTGAGATATTCCAAGCACTGCCACAACCTAACATTAGAGACCTTGGAATAGTGTTCTGTAATCTGATTATGGAAGATTGTCTTTCAAGAGAGGTAGTGCACCTACGCACTGCCTGTGTTGAGAAGTGCATAAAAACACATCAACAAGTGTGAGTCATGCTTTGGCCTTTTAGTTTTTTTTGGAGTTTGAATTTATGTGTCTCAAGCTTGCTTTGTGCATTCATGTTTAAAATCTAGGGTTTCATGCTTAGGGCGTTGCCATTTCATCTTGATTTGCTTTCAAATGAGCCTGGGATTCAATGAAGATCTATAGGAGGTTCAGGTTAAATGATTTACATGCCCAGGGTCCTCAAATTTGTGATCTTTTGAGCAATTTGAGTGAGATTGTGTTAGATTGCCGATGTTCAGATTTTCTGCCAGGTTCAGGATTTTCCTATGCTTTTGAATTTTCCCTTTTAATGATCATCAATTTTTGGGTATGTGCAGGATCATCATGGAAAAAAAAATCCCTTAAGTGGCAATGAAAATTTAGAAAAAATTAGAGTTATGCAACTTGACGTAAAAATTTGAATAAGTTATCTATATTATTTCAAAAATATGTAAGAATAGAATCTATGGAAAATTGAAT
>VDFB02252616.1:175117666-175200231 GCA_007258455.2 Sequoia sempervirens
GATTGGTTATTTTAAGCATCTTTTATAGTTTTCATTACCATCTCATCATATTTTGTGTCATTTAGAATAATATAGATTTGGTTATTCTAAGCATCTTTTATAGTTTGCATCACCAATTCATCATCATTCAAGTTGTTTAGATTAATATAGATTTGTTAGTCTAAGCATCTTTTCTATTGTGACAATATAGATTTCTCATTTTCCCACTTTTGCGATATTCCTGGCACGATTGATCATGGACCTGATTCAACAATAGCTAGCTTTGATCCTTTCAAAGTGGTATGCAACAGATTACAACAATATAGATTGGTTATTATAAGCGTCTTTTATAGTTTGCATTACCATCTCATCATATTTTTTGTCAGTTAGAATAATATAGATTGGTTATTCTAAGCTACCTTGTTGGTTTGTACATGTGCTTGTCAGTCTAGAACGTGAACATACTACTATTGTTGAAGACTGTGCCCTGAATGCCTCCAATAGGAAAATTTTGTAAAATTTGAACTCTCAAATTGGAAACAATGTAAAATGGTCATAATTGTGTATGGGAATAATCTATACCCAGTGATTTTTTTTGAAATATGGGTCAAATGTCTAGCATTGTATAAAGGGTATGTTTAAAATGTAAAGGGGTATGTATTTTGGAAACTCATAGGTTTTGTAAAGGGGTCTATTTTTGTACTTAATCAAGCTACAACCGAAGGTTTTCTTCCTAGTTCTTCCTATCAGTATGCTCGTTTGAACCAGGTTTTGTAATATCTCCCATTTATATATAATAAATTATAGTGGCTTGCAACTTTTGCTCCTCAAATCCAACTTGGGTGCAACTTCATTTTTAGCAACTTTCATGAGGTTTTTAAGGAAATCAATGTTTCCAACCTTTCCACACCCTATAAATTCATCAAACACGTCTATTAGGACCTGCACAAGCTTGATCCAACTTTAAATCTTGTTGCCCCCACGTATCATTGACATTAGCAAGTTGTAACCACCATTTTTGGTGTAGGAGCACCTACACCACAATATCATTGTGGATCATTTCAATGATTAAAGTGTTAATATTTTGAGTTTTTGTCTTTAATGAGATCTAATAGTCCTAATGGTCATGTATTAGGAGTTTTTATGTTTTAGGGTCAAAAAACATGGAGATCCCAACTTGTCTAGTTGCTTTGTAGCCTTTGAAGGAAAAATTAGTAAATTTGTTTAGGGACAAGGAAGAACAGTGTTTTGAACATGTAATGATGCTATTTCAAGCCATTAAGTGAGGTCTTAGTAAAGTTCGAAGTGGAAAAGTGAAAAATTTCATTATGAGTCATATTAATGTGAAAAATGTTTGTATTTTGGCCTTCAATGGTCATTAAGGTTTCAAAATTCAGTTAATATTTGTGGTTAAAGGCATTGGGAGTTGGATTCCAAGGCATAGCAATGTACTTAAGGCCTTCAAGGGCTCGAGACAGGTTTGGTTGAAGGAGTTTTCTTCTTTGAATCAATAAAGTTTCAATTGCTTAGTTCATATTTTACTGTTTTTCTTGTGTTTTCTACCTGTGCACAAGCCATTCAAGTATTTTTAAATCAAAAATTTATGTAAAAACATTATTACATGTCTTGAATTTATTCTGACTTCTTAATAGAGGGTTTCTTTATTCATTTTGTGCCTCAAAACTCAGACTTTCTTTAAACGGGTTCCTAAACATGGGAATAAGAGTTTTGCAATTTTAATGGCTTGAATCTCATCCCACCTATTGTGTGCCAATGTGAATCAGTGGGATGAGTTGGTAGGGATTAGGAAATGATATTTCAAGAGTGGAAGGCGTGGAGAACTGGGTTTTGAAATAAAATGAAGAGTTAAAGGTCTAAAAATGGTAGTTTTTTTTTACTTGAAAATAGAGTTTTTACCCTAGGGTTTGGAAAAATATCTGAGATACCAGAAGTTTCTTTGTTTTCTAAGAATATTGGGGCCTAAATAAATGTGTTTAAGGTGGTGGCAGAGTCTGAAAGGTTGTGGAAGTGCTACATCCAATAAACCCTTAAGAATTACACTAAAAACAAGGGTTTTATGATTTGATGGTTACAGGTCCGTACAAATGGAATCCAATTGTAGAATCTTTGTTTTCTTGGAAATTTATTTTCTACCCCAAGGTTTCAGGGGTTTGTGTGGTGTTTGAAGGTATGTTGCTTTGCATTTTTAGGCTAATTGAGTAGCCTTTTCAAGGGTGAATGTATGGGAAGCCAACGCTAGTCCAAACGAGTCTATGTTTTTTCTCATATATGTTGTGTAACTTGGATATGGGTGTTTGAATCAGTCATGTGTTGGTCTAGTGTTTTGGAAAATTGTGGAGTAATTGGACAAAAACTAGTTTCTCGCTATTACAAGGGTTTACGGGGGTTAAAGAGGGAAATGTGTATTTAGTTGCTTGTCAAGCTTTAAGGGAGTTTTGGATTGTCCAAAGAGGTTAGAATAATATTGTTAGATTCCTCAAATAGGCAGGTTGCAAAGAGTTTGTAATTGTGCCCTTGTGTCTGCATCAAATTTTCACCTAATTTCACTTGGTCCAATGTAGCTCAGAGTGATTCGGCGCATTAGGTTGCAAAATAGGACCATCCCTAGCATAAATGTACCCATTTGGATGTGTTGGAATAGTTCATTGGTTGTACGAGTTACTGAATGAAAGTTGCACCACTTTGCAACTTTACATTGCTTGCATCTGACAACTTTTCCCTCACCTGAAAACTTGCCACCACAGGAAAATGCCCTTCGGAGATAAAAAAACTAAGAGAGGTTATTGTAGATGGTCCCAAAATGATCCCATAGCCTCAAAGAAATTATGTAAGCCTCACTCTGCCTCAGAAATAGCCCTTCAAAATTGCTTCCTTTTAGCACTTTGGACTCTTAAGGAAATCACGGGTCCAAATGTAGCTCAGAGTGATTCTACGATTTGGTTGCAAAAGAGGACCATCCCTAGCGAACGCACTCCATCCGGATGTGTTGGAACAATCTTTGGTGGTGTGAGTTGCGTAATGAAAGTTGCACCACTTTGCAACTTTACATTGCTTGCATCTAACAACTTTGCCTCCACTAAAAGTCATCACCATAGGAAACACTCAGATAGCAAAATTGATAGATATTTTGTAGATGGTCCCAACATGATCCCATAGCCTCTGGAGATTATGTAAGCCCCCACTTCCGAAATAGCCCTTCAAGATTGTTGCCTTTAGCACTTTGGACTCTTAAGGAAATCGTCGATCCAATGTAGCTCAAGTGATTCGCATATTTACAGGTGCAAAAGAGGATCATCCTAAGTAAACGCATCTATCCGACATGTTGGAACAATTGTATGGTCGCATGAGTTGCGTAATGAAAGTTGCACTACTTTGCAACTTTACACCGCTGTATCTAGCAACCCTTTTCCAAAAAGTCATCATTGCCTAGAAAACGCTCCAAGATAAAGCAAAATGAGAGAGGTTTTTGTAGATGGTCCCAACACAATCCCATAGCCCGGTGGAGAGTTTTGCTTCACGGTCTTTGAGAAATAGTCTTTAAGATTATTTCCTTTTAGCACTTTTGACTCTTTAGGGAAATCACCACCCAATGTAGCCTTGAGTGATTCTGTATTTGGGTGCAAAAGATGACCATCCATAGCGCAAACGCATCTATCCATACATGTTGGAACAAATTTTGGTCGTGACGAGTTATGGAATGAAAGTTGCACCACTTTGCAACTTTTTACTTGCATCTCGCAACTTTTCCTCCACTAAAAAGTCATCACCACAAGAAAACACCTCCAAGATAGCAAAACTAAGAGACATTTTTATAGATGGTCCCAACACGATCCTATAGCCCGCCTGAGAGTCTGTAAGCATCACTTGGCCTCTCGAGAAATAGCCCTTCAAAGATTGTTGCCTTTAGCACTTTGGACCTTAAGGGAAACTGGTGGGTGCAGACTAACCTTTTCACAAACTTGGTTTGAAGTAATTTCATTCTTTTTATGCATTTAAATGGAGTTTTAAGTCAGTCCACCCTAAAAGTGACCCTAAATAACTTCAAACACCTTAACTACCTCATTCTTATTATTCATTTGTTTTCCAAAAAACATTTTCATTCCAACAGGTCTTTCATTTTGCTAGTTGGATTGAAGCCATGACACAACTTTTTTTTTCAAAAATTGTTCAACATCATTGAACTAAGAATTTATCACACATCCTGATACAAAATAAGCTGCTTGAGACAAGAAGACATCAAAATGGCTAGTGTACTAAAAAATTTTATGATTTTTGAAGAATGCTGATAACTCTACTCAGTTGTCTTCTTTTTTCAATATCATACAAATTGAACCCTGGCATCAATAGACTCTGTATATCAAGCTACCACAATTCAAGTTTCAACGATGGATATTTATCATGCATGTTTTAAATGACATTCAAGTTTATGGTGGTTTTTTTGTTTATATGATGTTATGTGATATTCTAATCCTAATTCATGCTTCTAGGCTGCATATATATATATATATAATTTTTACATGTTTTCTCCATTGTTCGACCCCTACACAACAAGTAAATGGCTGCATAGTGTGTGGAATGAGGGGGCAGCAGACTTGAGACCCCTTTAAATTTTGTTTGTGTGTATTTAAAATGAAGTTTTAAGCCTTGCACCCTAAAAGTGACCTCTAAATAACTTCAAATACCTTAACTACCTCATTCTTATTCATTTGTTTTGCAGATAAGAATTTTCATTCCAAGAGGTTGAGCTTTCATTTTTGCTTGTTGGATTGAAAGTAGACCGTGACACAACTTTATTTTTTCAAAAATTGTTCAGCAATATTGAACTAGAATTTATCACACATTTGCAGAGAAACAGAGGAGTACTACAAACTAAAACACATTACAATTCAGTTCTCCTGACTTGATGTACTCTCCAACATCTCTCTTCTCTCATGTGGAGAGTTAGAACTACTTGGCCATGCCTTTGCATCATTAGGGAAGTTTTGCTCTTTTTGACAATTTCAAAAGCATGCCTGCATACAAATTAGGAAAAAGACCTTTCCTTTTAGACTAGAAATGCATGGAATATTCAAAAAGTATCCTTGATATTACAAAAAGGTATGTGTTTAAACACTTCAAACGTGCAATCACCCTTTGGTTCTTTCAAAGAAAAATCTTCCTATGCCACTATTACACTTCACAAGTAAACCAAGTTTTGTATTGTGGACCTATATTAAGCTACCACTCTCAAGACCAATGTAACAATGATACAAAATAGCGTTTGAGACTGAAAGAAGACATCAAAATGGCTAGTGTACTAAAAAAATTCTTATGATTTCTGAAGAATGCTGATAACTCTACTCAGTTGGCTTCTTTTTTTAATATCATACAAATTGAACCCTAGCATCAATAGACTCTGTATATCATTGAATTCCATACCAAGTTGGGTTTTAATCATAAGACAAGGACACATGTATGTATTTTATACTTAACATACAATTATTTTCTCATATGAGTGAAAGAGGTAGGTTTTTAGTCATCAATTGTGTTTACCTCTTTGAATAACATTCCAATAGAAAGATGAACATTTCACACGGTTATTAGGAAAAATGAATAGTTCATAAAAATTTTCACAACTATGCAACACCAATGACAACTCAAACGAACTTAGAGTTCAATCAGTTCCAAGAAAGAATTCATAATTTAAAGAAACCATGCAATATATGGTTTGTTTGACTTCTCAATTTCTTGGTGGCCTTGGTTTTCTTCTCGAATCTACTACTCTCTCTAGAGATGCTCTCCCTCGCTATCCTAGAGGGAGAAAAAAAATCTCCTACATCCACCTCATCAAGCCAACAAGGTAGCTAGTTTGATTATATAAAGAAAATATGTTGAGAGGCTCAATTGTGATCACTCTTGGATCCTAATCTTGAAGATTATTCCAATCAAGAATATGGTTAATGCCAAAACACATTTTTTTAAATAAGACATGGAAAAAATCATGCATATGAGAAAGAGTTGGTGGTAGAGTTATTTTGTAGGCAACCAGATTAATAACTTCTAAAACTTTGAAAGAACCCACATATCTAGGTGCTAACTTAGCATACTTTCCAAATTCTCTCAAGCTCTTATGAGGTTTAACTCTTAAGAGTACTTTATCTCCTACCAAGAATACAATCTATGAGGTGTGACGTTCTCTAGTTTCTCCATGGAATCATTCGTAAATAAATTGTCTTTAATTTATATATTGTTGCATTTAGAATTCTGCAAATGCCTGCAAGTTTCTTTGTTTGTGCAAGTTGTTAATGATATTTTTTTATACCTTTATTCTATCATTTTACACCCAAGTGTCTTATTTCATATATGCATGGAATTCATATTTCTTTCCCACATCATAGGAACCACAACTTGGATTCAATCTTGTATGTTATCTAAATAATTTAAAATTTTATGCAAGTCACCTCAAACTATCTTTAAACACACTTATTTATGCTACCATTATGCAAGTATATATAGACATGAGGAAAATTATGTTAGAAATACATATTTAATTTTATAGTGACTTGAGAGTAAATAGAAAATAAATGTTACACATTTAAGCTTATATTTAATATATAATAGAGAATGATAACATATCCAAATGTTAAAATTTACATAGTCTTTTGAAAATGAGTTTATATCTTTCATCCCTTAAATATACTCTCAAGTCTTCTGTCTTTTATATGATTAGGATCTCAACATACACAAAATGGGGTTCAAGTTAACGTGCATAAGTTGGGGTACAAGTTGAGCCTGATTTAGATACTAGAGTAGAGGAGGCCCAACCACACATAATTGATGTCAACGAGGAGGCCCAACCAAAATTTTATGTTAGAGATGGGTTGGGATTGCTTCCTTCTATATATATGTTATGAGCTATCTAATCAGTTATGATTAATCAGTTATAGAATTCCATATCAAGCTACTGATTATGCCAAGTTTCCTCAAAGAAATGTGGTCTCATAGAATTCCATGATAAACTAATGCAATTGATAGTTGCTCCTAGTTATTAGTTATGTAATGTGAAGTAATTGTTTAACTTCTTAGGTTGAATTTGTAAAAACTATATTGTTATTGAAATTTTTTCATCTATCAACATCTAGTTGTTACTTATGCAATGTGAAGTAATGCTTTGAGTTTGAAAGATGTGCGATGCAATGTAATCAGCAATATGAATATAAACTACATAATATAACCATTCTTTTTATGCTATTGTACATTAATATTTAACCATTGCTCACTTGATTAAATTTTCAAAGAGTTTAATCATACACATGAGGAAGAAATTAAATTTTGATTGTCAACTTCTATATATCAAATTGTCCAATAATCTTGAGTGTATCTCCATATACAAAAATGGCATCGATTCCAACTCAAACAAAGTTTTACAAAATGTGGCATATGCCATCTCAATGTCTATTCAAAATTTACATGCCAAAATGTCTATCTCATCCTAAACTACTAGTGGATCATCAAAATGGAGCCTCTTTGCAGCACTCATTAGCTCTGAAGGTAGCTACACAAGAAAAATTCAAACCACAATTGAGATTAGTTATACTATATGATTTCAAATTGAATAATTAACATCGAAATCAATATACATTGAATTATAATTGAACTCTAAAATTGTAATATTGATTACCTAAAATATTTGTCTCTTCAAAGGGTCATGAGTCCTAGAATATGCCCCTCTCAAAGAATCGACCAAACCAACTTTTGTAATGTCAATCTATATATGTGAAAAAAAACATAAAATTGATCCAAGTTAGCATACAATTGTCGGTAATAGGAACATATAAATACCAAACACAAAATAAAATAAACACATACCTCTTTAGGCTGATCTTTTTCTTTATCTCCTATAGGTGTTTCAACACCTCCTCCTTGAGGTGTTTCAACACCTACTCCTTCAAGTGTTCCAATATGTACTCCTTCAGGCATTGTGGCACTTGTCAACAATGATGTATAGCTCACAACTGCCTATACATAAAAATGACAAGTACATATGAAACTACCAATCTATATTGATATATGTATAATCGATCTTAAAAGTCTTAATTCAATTGAATTTGAGTTTAATTACCTTCCCCTTGTCTAACATTGCACTTCCATAATCTAGACAAGGTTGCACGTTGCTCACACTTGCCAACAATGATGTATAGCTCATAACTTCCTATACATAAAAATGACAAGTACATATGAAACTAACAATCTATGTCGATGTATGTATAATCAATATAAGATCTTAAAATTCTTAATTCAATCAAATTTGAGTTCAATTACCTTCCCCTTATCTAACATTGCACTTTCATAATCTAGACAAGGCTACACCTCGCTCGCACTAGGTATTTACTACAAGAGGAAAATAAGATAAACATACAAGTTATTATATAATTTCATTTATGACAATTAAAATGACAAGCAAGTATATAATAAAAAAATGTAAACAAGTGAGTACAAAAATATATACTCTGTGTGTGTCGAGGCCAAATGAAATGGCCCTATGGGTGCTATTAGTCCCTTGTGCGAGCTCCTCCTCAGACATCAACTGTTAAAGAGACCAAGTAAATAAATATTAGTACATTATACTATCTCTTATTAATATTCATTTAAAAACAAATGAAAGTTATGAATTTACAACTTAAATCTTACCTGTGTCACTATTCCAATATCCCCCTCTCTAGTAGGAGAGGACTCTATAGGGTGTGCTCCACTCCCCTGAGTCTGATCTATAATGTCCACATTATGGAGGTCATAATCATAAGTGTCCAAGGGATACTCTGCAGGTTGTCCAAGAGGACCCAAGCATATCTGGCGGCACATGGAGCAAGTATGTGGCACACAAATATGTGGACCTGATGAGGATGGTGTAATAGCACTTGAACCATCACCAACATCATTAGAATGTGGCTGAGCTACTATAGAAGCATGTGAAACCAAAAGGCCACTCAAAGAGTGAATAGCCTGGATATTGTGTGGCCACATCCTGCATAATATCTGGATGATATACTGGAGGTGGCAGAGGAAGGGGAGGAGGGGGAACATATGGGCACGAGACTACTCTAACTGCCCCTAGTCTATCCTAGGGCATACCTCCACCAACGCCCTGGAAGGGTTTAATGTCAAAGTAATTGACATGATTCCCTAACACAAAATCAGCATATAATTTTTTAATAAAGTAAAATGGTATATCACAATTGTTGTTCGGTGGTTTATCAAAAACCATACATCAACAATCCCAAAAGTTATCTACAATGTCCCTATGCGTGCACCATTTTATAGAAAGTTTTGGTTTATTAATATTAATTGGAAAACCAGTGTGGGGGTTAACAGATAAAGAGGCTATTTGGGCTTTGGTTATTTCGAGATCTTTCACATCATCATAAGACAATCCACATGCATAATATTCCCTCATGTCTTCTCACTACGAATGAAAGGAATTATGTTGGGTGGAGAGGGTTTCTGTACTTTTAATTATATCCTTCAATGTGTTTGACATCTTGAATAATCGAGGGATTCTCTTATAAACTTCTAAAATGCCCTTTAATTGCTGCAAATTTTCACCAATTAATTCTTCAATTGATGGCTGCGGAGGTGGTGGAGTGTTTGGTATTTGTTCATTTTCATTCTTAGCTGGTGGATCATTTGGAATTTGTGCATATTCATTTTCAGCAGCCATAATTCATGATTAAAGTTAAAAACTAATTAATCTAATTGAAATTAGACATTATAAATGAAAATATTGTAAAAATACCCTAGTTTTAAAAAAAAACCAAAAAAACCCTACTTTTTAACAAAAATCTATAAAATTCTCTAATTTTTAATACAAATACATAAATAACACTATTTTAAAATCAAAATCCATAAAAAAACATTCATTTTTAATCAAAATCCATTCTAAACTCAAAATTTTCATAAAAATTCAATCAAAAACCCTATTTTGAAAAAAAATTCATAAAAAACTAACTGAAATTATACAAATCTAATTCAAAATTTGATCAAAGCAAAGGAAAATCTAAAATCCAACCTTTTCAAAACAGATATTGGATAAATCAGATATCGGATATGTGGAGAACCTCCTCACTGTACGTCGTCGCCTGTTTATGAATGCCAAATGATTTTAACAGGCCAGATTTTTTTATATATGTTTGCTTCAAATCGGATATCCAATATGGAGATCTTGGTTTGGTTTTTTCTTTGGAAGTGTGTATTGACACCCAAGCCACAAAAAATTCAACTTGGAATTTCCGCTTTTTGGGTTGATGAAAAACATAATTTTTTCTCGATTGCCACTTTTTGGCCCATCATGATCCTGCACATACCTTGTTCTAGACTGTGTAGTTGGTTTATGATGTTCTTGCATTTCATTTGCATTAGTGTTATTTTTATGAGTTGGTGTTTCTTAGCTTTACTAATTTTTGGTCAAAAGCATACTTATTATCAACTAAAACATAGAAGGGTGTTGTACCTCACAAATTTTGAGGAAAGTGACAAATTAAATTGTGACATTTTTGAGCTATTAGCGGTTTTGGTCCAAGCACATTATAGGTGATAGAGTTAGTAATTTAGTTGTTTTTCAAAAGACCAATCCATTCCCTAGCATATTTTTGGCGACTCTACTAGGGAATGCTAATTATAATTTTTGATTTAAGTTTCCATCATGTCATGCAGCAAAATGGTACTTCCCCATAATAATGTATTTCCTATACTTCAAGCTGATTTGGACTATGTTGGATCTCAAAAATGTTGGTTACAAATCCTAAGAGGATGCCAGGCTCTATGATCAAACTTGCAATGTTTTTGAACCAATGAATGGAGTTAACCTATATGGTCGATGACTCCCTACACTTCAGGCTCTGCTAAACCTAGGGGGTGGACCTTGATAGCTGAAGCAGATTGTGTGACTTATTTGGATTTAAGGATCTATCCATAGTGGCATAAGTGTGGGATAGATAATAGATTGTTAACTACTACTCCTAGTGTGATAGTTGGAAATTTAGAATATGAAAGTGGATAAGTAATTAATGTATAAATGAAATGTGAAGTGGACCAGTGCATTATTGGGTAAGCAGATTTAATGGAGTTTTATGATAGGTGACTAGTAGTGGTTATAGTTCTTATTGTTTGGCACTTATATTTGTTTATACCTTGTATAAACATGCAAGAAAGTGAATGATAGACTCTACTTATTGATCCAATTGATCCTATCAGGTTACTGTGACTTATTTAAAATGATTTTAATCCTTCCTTGAAGGAACCAATTAAAGGAATCACACAATGAAAACAAATGTGTATTGACAAATGAAGTATATCCTTAGTTTGAATAACAAGATATCATCGACTTGGAGATAGTATGGAAATCGCTCTTCTTACTGATCCAAATGTTACTTCCAAGTTACTATAATCAATTAAAAGGATTTTAATTATTTAATGGAAACCAATTAACTTGATTACACAATAAAAAAAAATGTGTCTTGATGAATTTGAATATCAACTTGGATACACAAATTCAAATAATAGAGAAATAATAGGAGACAACCATATAATTGTTCATATCAACAAACAATAGACACCAATGTGAAGTCACACAAAATTAAAGATATTCTATTGATTTCTGCCAAAATTTATGCATGCATCATGGTCCTTTACAATATAATCTATATGATATATATTATGAAAGTCATCTTTTGTATAGCTATCTATTCTCTCTCTATCCACTCTTACTATTCAATCACCACATGTCCAACTTATATAACAATATTTTGAAGAGGGTATACCTCTTCATAAGTGTCTTTTGGAATTAACAACAATAAAACATTAACAATTAAGCTATAATGATTCACAAATGAACTTGTGTTATATGATCTAAATACTCTGAACTCAAGTGTGTATCAACATCCTCTGCAATATTTCTCACAACAATCTCCATAATGATCATCCTCTCCAAATGCTCACAAGTTTCTTCTAATGTTGGATCTTCATTCTTAGCCATTTCCAAGGCTCCCTACAATATTAGCTGGAACTCTTTCATCCATTCACTTTGACCTTTTAGTTCTCCATTATCTCTAAACAATGCAGACACACCTCGTTTGAAGCATTAATAAATTCCTTGGCATCTTCTTGAAGTTCCTTATAATAGTCCTTATGTTTCCTCACCATGTCCTCAGTAGTTGTAATGGCTCCAGTATTAGAAGTGTTTCTCTTTTGTATCTCTTGGATCTTTTCCTAAAGCCTATCATTTATCCTTTTATGTTCTTGAATGGCAGTGTGAATCTTATAGTGAGTTACCCAGAAATTGTCCATCCAAATCATTAGAATAGTGTGCCTCTTCTGGAATATTGGAGAAAGTGTGTCAAATCTAGCCTTGCTCACTTGAGTGTGTACTTGCTCATTAATCATCTATATTTCCTCACTTTTTTCCTTTGATTGGGAACCTTCTCCTTGAGTTAACATTCTATTGGATCCTTTAAATTTGTCCTTGACAGTGTCTCTCTAGAAATCATTTTCTTTGAGCATTCTTTCACTGTTCATCTTGTACATATCTCGTTCTTTGATCAACATTTGAATTTGGGTCTTGTTTAATTTGGCTACATTTATGCCAATGTTAGCTGTGACCACAGGATCAGTTTCTCCTACTTTTAACATCATCACATGACCAAATGCCTTCTCAATATCAATAATCACAGATTTCTTATGTGTGTGGTACAGATCCCAAATCTTAAGAGAAATCTCACCAGGATTGTATCTTGACCCAGTGCATACTTCTATTACCCCTTCTGGACTGAGCTTATGTTTCACATCATTATTATGTAAAAAACTATCAAAAACAAGAGCAGAGTTTAAGTCCAAACCAAGAAATATCATCACACTAGACTCCTCTAATAGTTTTCTTCCTTTCTCTGGAGTCATGTTCTTCATTTCATTCTCTACATCCACCTTCAATGTGTTAAGAAACTAGCTTTCATTATTGGGTGTGATGTCTACAACTGATTCCCTTTTTGTTTTTCCTTTTTTTTTATACAAGAAAGATTTAAATTTAGGAGATTTAATGAACTAATCATTTGAGATAAAGGATTTATAAGCCAACTGCCTAGTATTTGTATCAGATGATTCCCCAACTTCATCTTCTCTATTTGGAGGTTGATATTCTTCAATCCTCAGCATGGGGATCTTATCAGGTTGGCCTTGGGGTTCATTTCATCAAAAGATTCCTCATTACCAGAGGACAACATTTCTACTTCTTGTATCTCATTCATCTTTTGTTTCGTTTCTCTATTGTAGTTATCAATTTCCAATTTAGCCTCCTTTTCTTCCATTTTCTTGATGATATCATCATTAGGATATGGTATGTGAACATATCCACCTAAATTCTATTTTTTCCTTGCAAAATCAATAAAACCTTTAGGATCAAATCCCTTCCTTGGTGCAGTCTTCTTCATATTAAAATTTGACAATTCATCTAAAATAAGATCATATCCTTCCTTTGAAACTACAATTAAATCTCCAAAGTACAATGTACTAGGCATGAATGACTATTTTGTATATGCAGTCAAGTTCATGACATTGGAATAATCCAATTGCCTGACAATTTTCAGATATGCAATCTTATCTATCACAATCTTGGGTAATAGGAAAGGTGTGTCTTCAAAACCATAAACTCTTATAATAGTGGAATCAATATAGCAATACCAGTCACCCCAATTATGACCTATAGTTGGTAGTGCATTGAAATCCTTGGGCCTTAAGAATCTTTTGATCTCATTAGATAATGAATAATCACAAGGATGATCATAAAACATGTAGAGTGTCTTGACAAAGTATTCCTCAAAATAAACCTAATTGGAATTGATAAACCTACTGTCCCAAATTGAGGTCCATAATTGTACTGGTAGTGGTTGATCCTCTTTATCCAACTCTATGATTCTCCATTCCTCTAGCCACATTCCTAACTCCTATCCATAGTACAATATCATGTGCATGAGAAGGGAATAATGTTTAAAGTGCATTTTGGGGGATTCATTCTTGATGGCTATTAGCCCTGAGTCAATCCCTTTGGAAATGTGTGAAGCATAATCAAAAGGTCTTGCATTATGGCATTGTATGTCTGTATCAATCACCATTGGCCCTATAGACATGAATTCAGATGCCTTTGTTCCCATTATTTGGCTTACCGAGAAGTAAGTATGTTTTACATAGGGATCAAACAAATCAACATGAAAGGGAGGTTCCTTCACTATCTTCAAGTGCTCCTTCTCCAAATCCTCATGCACTATAGGCTAATCACATGTGTCATCTAAGTTGAAAACTTCACCAAGTGTAGTTTTGGATACATGCATGAAAGGTTCTCCTTGCAATTTGCAAATCGCTTTAAGGTCTAGGTTATAATGTTTGGAAATAATTTTTATGAGCTCTACATTCACAAAGACATTGGGAACAACCAACTTTCCCAAATTGAAATTCCATGGGTTACAGACTAGTTCAAATCTACTTCTTCGACAATAATGAAACATGAACAATTAATATCCCCTAATAGGAGTCCACACATCACCTACATGTTTTCATTTGTCTTCTGTTCTTCCTACATCAGCCCTTAATTGTGCAGAACTTCTAGCTTTTGGCCCTGAACTAGGAAATTGATCAATGAGGTCTTGGTTCAATTTACGTTCTTTTGTTTTTAATTCTGGTCCCATTTTAGTTTTTTTCTTCTTACTTTTGGACTAACTACTTTCACCTTGTTGCTTTCTATTCTTCCATTTTGTAGAACTTGAACCTTCCATTTAATTCCCTACAAAGTGGTAGAATTGAATTATAATCTATCAATTTCAGGGATACTTCATATGCTTGCTTGTATGTCTTTGGGTGCATTGAATTCCTTGATTCCTACTCAATGTCCCATCCTTCCTATTGCAACTTCTAAAAAATTATTTTGGTTCAATCTCTTTTCAATCAGAAAATATTTACATAAGGTTCATTCGTGTAACCATTAATGTCTGCCACTAGAAATTAATGCAACAAGTTTTTTCAACTTTGAAATGTCATAACGATACAAGAAGATTGCATTGGTGAAACCCTTCTAATCTTAGGTCGATCTATGTGCTTTATTTGGCACCACCTTTGTTTATACTTTCATAATAGATCACCAAGACATAACTAAATGTTTGTTCGATATGAAGTGTCCCTTTGTTTCTTTTACTCATTCGGGAAGACCACTTAATAATCTTACCGATATTGTACAACTACCGTTTCTCTTGCTTTTCAAATTCTATTACTTTAGGGAGAGCATTATGAATTTTTCCTGATATCAAAGTGATCTAGACCATGAGAAATCCTTTTAATCATCGCCTGGTGTCTTTTTGATAAATAGTGGTCATTCTTTGTTACCATCAGGATGGCATGTACCATTGCTGAGAGAATACAATGCCTTTTCGATGTACTTGGTCTCCCTGATGCATTTCCTCTACTACTTTGTTCATTGGAATAAGTTGGTGAGACTCTCCCTGAAAAATTCTCTCATTGGTGTAACCCACATGGTCAAAGAGATCTGAGAGACTTACTTCGATCATACATGTCTCTTTGATACAATTGTTCTCCTGCTTCATCAACAAGAGTATATATGTTTCTTCCCAATGGGGTTTCTATCGGTGTGATGCATGAGCTCAGTATGATTTGAAAACTTCACTTGGATTACCTTGCTTTTGCTAATAAGTTTTCATTTGTGAAACATTAAACATTGTCTTCTTGATTATGCACACATGTTATCTGCGGGGTCTTTGATCAATATAACTTGATTCAGCTTTTCTTGATATGCAGAAAATATTCAAATGAAGGGCTGCAATTTGTTGATCGAAAAGACATGCACATGATCTTCTCGATAAGGATCAATTTTTCTTATAGTTTTTTCTCAACTATGATCAGGGGGATGCTTATGTGTCAAAGGCCATATTTATGGGATCATGGGTTATGAAATGGATCTAGTCATATGAATCTCTACACTTTATGAAATCAAATGCAAAAAATAATAAATAGAATTTTTAGTCCTAATAGACTACATGCAGGAAGAGTAGGAGAATATTATTACATAATTAAATATGCTTTCCTAGAGGTATAGAAGAAGTGCAACAGTTATATGTGAGACAATTATTTATTGGAGGAGGATGAAGAGTGGACTTGATGTCCACCTAGACCTATGATTGAACATCCTCCTAGGTTGGTGTTTGAATATTATGACAATCCACCTCACCATCCCAATCAACACCTGAACCAACATCGTAATCATTGCTTGAATCAACATTCCAATCAACAAAAAAATTTCCCTCCAGCTCAACCGCCACCTAGGGGTGTCATCCTTTACTCAGTTAGGAGATGGCCACTCTGAATAACTATGGCTTTGAATCTTTGGTGTAACCATATTGGACCCTTCACCCTATAGAGTGTAATTATTTTGTAATCTAGCTCTAGGAAAAGATTCATGAAATTCTCTAGTAAAGGCACACAAGATCTAGAGGACCACATCTTGGCCATGCCCATAGTAAGTGGAATTCTAGAAGTTCAAGAATCAAACTTCTTTGTAATTATTTTTGCTGATAGTTTAGTTGAAAAAGTAGCTCAATAGTTTAGAGGATTGGAAAAGGGCTATATAAATGGTTGGGATATCCTTCATAAAAAATTATCAAATGCTTCAAAGTTCCTATTGATGTTGCTTCCTTGCTATGATAGTTCTTTCATATTGCAATAGAAAGAAAATATCCTATGAGATATTTTGTATATCATTTCAATCAATCACTTTAGTAGATTCCTACACTAGAGCAACTAAGCAAGGTAATTCAGTTTCATATATTCAATTTTGTGAATGATCTTGATGTTTAGCTCATTTTAAAAAGGGAAAAAAATTATGGGATTGAACAAGCTCAACTAGAGGTAGTAACTATTGAAAATGATTTGATCACTATGGGAAAATGGAATTTGGATGATTCTAGTAAGTTCATTATTGTTTTCCCACCACCCATTTGTGGATTTTTTGAATCCCTAAATTTTATAGATCAACCTCATCCTACTACTAAAAACAGGAATCTAACAATCTTGAGTACCACACACCCTCTGCATGATGGAAATGAGGATGAAAAGGGTGAAGGTCAGGGTTTTTGTGCCATGCATATAGCTTGAATGCTACAATTGAAATAAAGGATTATCTCAGTTCATTAGATGATGATGACAATTTTTCACCACGAGGAAGGTGTGCTTCTCCATTCTAAATTATTTCTCATCAACTTCTTGAGGATAATTCTCTTTCCAAATTCTTTATTCATCCCAGAGTATGAGATATTTACATTTGAAAATATTGTTTATGAAACTTCATGTGTAAGTGGAGAGGATAATGAATATCCTTTGATGAAAGCACGAAAGTTGGAGTAAAATGGTTAATAAATTCCAATCCTCTATTTGACTTTAATAAGTCCTTTGAAATTAGTAATAATCTTTTGTTTGAAAATGTAGATTTCCTTTTACAAGATGTGCCAACAAGAGAGGTTGTTTATTTTTTAGTTGAAAATGAAAGGGAAGATCTTGTAGTAGTGAGGAATAGGAATACAATGGAGCCACAAGGTGGTTATAGTAATGAGATAACAACTTACAAGGTAAAATGTTGTGATACTACAACATTGTTGAAGGACTTAAATTTGTGACAAGAGTGGAAGGTTATTCAAATGACTAAGTCTTAGGAAGGAGCTAGAATTGGTCTAGATATTTTGATACAAGATTATCTGCATCAGGAATAGATTTTTGATGAAAAAAGGTTGTTTAGGGACATAAAAAGTGGTGAATTCTTCTTCCACAATGCCAATGTTTGGAAAATTCTAATCTTTGTCATTCCTTAGACGCTGCATGTAGTGATGAGATTTTTAAGGTCTAGATCATTCTTCTCCCAGCCTGTTAATGATTTCATGTGAGCAGTCTTGTCTCCATTTCTTTGGTAGGTTTCATCCTACCCTATACATATTTTCTTTTTGGTGTGTCATATTTATTATTCTTTTTTTGGTTTTTGGTTATAGTTTGGTTTGTCCTCTATTCACGACTCTATGCCCAATGGATTTAGCACTGGTTTTGACATCTTTGGGTTCCTTATCACATCATTTTCAGTCCTCATCCCTAGCCAGAGACATTGTTACAATAATTTTCATCATCACCCTTAAGATTATTATCCCCATTCTAATTTTTGTCAAGTTTATAAACTGGGCGGTGTTTCATTTAAGGTCGTCTAACTTTGGCAGTGATTTTTCATGTTCATCTAACTCACCTTTTTACTACCCTTTATTTAATTTATTCTTTATTTCTCATGAGAGGTGTATTTTGAGATTGTAGTAACTTCTCGAGTACTCTAAGTATTCTAATTTTATGACTAGCGGTCTATACCTGAGGTTTGTGAAGTTATCAAAAAGATTGCTAGCGATTAATTTTTAGAAGTTTCTATTTTTGGGTGGGAGTTTTTTTGGTGTCGAAAACCATCAAAAATTCTTAACTTAGTTTCATGAACCTCCCGTTTTATCGCCTAAAAGAACATTATTTGAAAGAAAAAAAAGGGAATAGAAATGCAAGTTACTTATGTTATTATGCAATCCAAACTTTGAACAATGAACCCATTTATGCAGAAAATAATGAATGCCTAAGAAGTGTGTGATAATGAGATATCAGATGTAGAGAAATGTATATAAATGAATACCATCAAGGATACAACAAACATAATTAAAAGGTAGAAGTATACAGAAAGAGAAAAAACGCTAGAATATCAAAATGTTGTATTTTATTAGATACATGTATATATCGCTAGTATTAGAAAATTTGATGTTTGATTACAAAATTGCAAGGACTCAAAATGACAATTTCAAAACATAGAACAAACATTAGCATATAGATTCCTACCACCACCTCCTAAAGATGCTCAATCTAAGTTGGTGACAACAACTTGTTGAGTGGCTTCATTCTGAGTCATAGTCACAATGTAGATGGCATCACCAACAAGTCCACTTCATGGGTAGTTACGAAGCCCAAAAATTGCCATGTTGACTTTGTAATGAAATTCAGGCTTAACCAAGCACTCCATTACCCTCATCCCCCAGTATCGATGCCCAAATGTGTGAATGATAGTGTAAAAATAATTCTCAAGAAGTGTGGAATTTTGGGCATGAACCTGATTCAAGAATGCTTCTCCCAGAATGTTGTGTAATACTTCCTTTTCCATATCACTCTAGATAGTGAAGACCTCTTTGCTAGTCTAATAGCCACATAAAGAGGTCACTGCACTCAATCTCCTTAGTGACAAAGAAGTCATTCATCGACACTTGATCACTTTGAGCACTCACCATTTTGGATACTTAAGGATGGTGAAGTGTGGTTGTGTACACCAAATTTATAGAAGTTGGTGATGCATATAAATTGGAATTCTTAAAGACTTAGTGAATGATAGGATGGCGATGCAGTCAAAATTAAATACTAATGTGACTAATATCCAATGGATTTTACAAATTAATCATCCAATTGGATAGTTTGCACGCGTGACTCAATTACACACCTGAAATAGCTATTTAATGTATGGTTTGTAAAGAATGTTAACTAAATAAGAATTCATGGCCACAGAGTAGATATTAAAAAAAGAAATGTTTGATGATCCCCTGATGTCATATCATTAACGAATGTAATCATTCCAACCATTAATATTTCATCTCTATTGGTTTTCAGAGAAGGCAGTTAAACGGCAAGAAAATATTACTATATTTAGCAACCATTTAGTAACCATCAAGAGAAGGAAGAGATTCCAATATCTTTGTAGAGAACAACTCTAAATGGGTTATAATTCTCTCAGGTACACTTTGTTGTAATAGGGAAAGGAACAACTTCATTTCTATTTTCAATTAATTCATGTTGCAATAAATCACAATCTATGAATTATGATCCTTGAATGTGATATTAATCATACTAATTTATGTGTCATGTGCATATTTTGAGCACATTTTCTATGAGAGATGTACTCTACATTTAATTCATTTATTGCAACTGTGAATCTTTCTTATCTCCATTTTAATGATCATCAATCATTCTAGTCTACGTGTTAGTCATTTTATGATCTTCTTGAATTTCATTCACATTAGTATCATTTTTATGAGCTAGTGTTTATTACCTTTATTAATTTCTAGTCAAAATCATATAGATTATCCATTAAATCATACGAGGGAGTTGTACCTCAAAAATTCAAAGGAAATTCACAAATCCAATTGTAACATTTCTTGGGCTATTAGCGGTTTTGGTCCCAACAATTATAGGCAATAGAGTTAGTAATTTATTTTTTTCAAAAGACCAATACATTCGCTAATAGATTTTTTATGACTCTACTAGGGAAAGTTGATTATAATTTTTGATAACTTGCAATCATGTCATGCAGTAAAATGGTACATCCCCATAATAATGTATTTCCTATACTTCAACCTAATTTGGACTAGATTTCGGTAGAGCATGAGGATATTATTTCACAATTAAATACACTTTCTTGGAGGTACAAAAGAAGTGCAACAGATTATATGCGAGCCAATTTTGTCTTGGAAGATGAAGAAGAGCAAGCCTGACGTCCACCTAGACCTGTAATTAAACATCCTCCTAGTTTTGTGTTTTAATACAATGACAATCCTCATCATTGTCTCGATCAACACCTGAACCAACATCCTAGTCAATGCCTAATTCAACATTCTAATCAACAAAAAAATCCCCCTCCATCTAAACCGTCACCTAGGGGTGTCATCCCTTACTCCATTAGGAGTTGGTGACTTTGAATACTTGTAGCTTTGAATCCTTAGGGTAACTATATTAGACCCTCCACCCTATCACAATGTAATGATTTTCCATGTGGCTCTAGGATAAGATTCCTAAAAGTACATGTCAAAGGAACATAAGATCTAGAGGAGCACATCTTTGCCATGACCATAGTAAGTGGAATTCTAGGAGTTCAAGAAGAAGATGTCTTTATAAGTCTTTTTGTTGATATTTTAGTTGAAAGAGCAATTGAATGATCTAGAGGATGAGAAAAGGGTTGTATAATCGATTGGGATATCCTTCATAAAAAATTTCTCCAATTCTTCAAAAGGTCCTATTGATGTTGTTGCCTTGCTATGACACTTCTTTTAGATTGTGAAAGAAACAAAAGAGCCTATGAGATATTTTGTATATAATTTTAATCAATCACTTCAACATATTCCTACACATGAGCAACCAAGCAAGGTAATTCAGTTTCATGTATTCACTTATGTGCTTGATCCTAATGTTCAACTCATTTTAAAAAGGGACAAAATTTATGGGGTTGAACAAGCTCAGCTAGAGGTAGTAAATATTGAAAATTATCTGATCACCATCGGAAAATGGAAGCTAGATGATGCTAGTAAGTCTGATACTATTTTCCCACCAACCATATGTAGATTTTTGAATCTATGAATTTTACAGATCAACCCCATCCTATTGTTGAAAACATGAATCTAAAAATCTTAAGTACCACACATCCTTTGCATGATGGAGAAGAGGATGAAAATAATGATGGTTATGTTTTGTATTCCCAAGCATATAGACTAAATACTATGGTTGAAATAGAGGATGATCTCAGTTCATTAGATGGTGATGATGATTTTTTAGCATAGGGAAGGTGTGCTCCTCCATTCCAAATTGTTTATCCTAACAATCTTGAATATAATTCACTTTCTTATAGCTCTACCAAAGAAGGTAAATTATCATATTCTCTTTTCATCCTAGAGTATGAGGTCTTCACCTTTGAAAATATTATTTATGAAACTTCATGTGTAACTTGAAAGGATAATGAAGATCCTATAGGTGAAAATGCGAAAGGCGGAGTAAAATGGTTAGTCAATTCCAATCCTCTATTCATCTTTGATAAGTGCTTTGAAATTTTTGATAATATTCTATTTGATAATTCAGATTTATGTTTATGAGATATGCCAGCAAGAGAGGTTGTTTGTTTTTTAATCAATAATGAAGAGGAAGATCTTGCAGTAGTGAGGAAGATGAATGCAATGGAGCTGCAAGGTAGTTATAGTAATGAGATAACAGATTACAAGGTAAAATTTGTGATGCTACAACAATGCTAAAGGACATAAATTTTTTACAAGGGTGGGAGGTCATTTAGATGACTAAGTCTTAGGAAGGAGCTAGAATTGGTCCAAACCTTTTAATACGAGATTATCTAAATTAGGAAGAGATTTATGATGAAAAATGACTTTTTCGGGACATAAAAAGTGGTGAATTCTTCTTCCACAATTCTAATGTTTGAAAAATCATAATCTTTGTCATTCTTTAGAAGTTGCATCTCTCTTTCCTTGGCAGGTTTCATTCTATCATATACATATTTTCTTTTTGGTGTGTTATTTTTTTTGTGTTTTTTTGTTTTGGTTTGGTTCCTTCTCTATCCATGACTCTATGCTCAATGGATTTAGCACTAGGATTTGATATCTCTTTGTTCCTTGCCATGTCCATTTTAGTTCTTGTCCCCACTCAAAGCCACTGTTACCCTAATTTTGGTCATCTCCAATAAGATTGTTTTCCCTATTCTAATATTTGTCAAGTTTATAAATTGGGCAGTGTTTCATTAAGTTCATCTAACTCTAGTGGTGATTTCACATGTTCATCTAACTCACCTTTTTACTACCCTTTATTTAATTTATTCTTTATTTCTCACGAGAGGTGTATTGTGAGATTGTCATAACTTCCCAAGCATTCTAATTCTTCTAATTTTATGACTAGTGGTCCATACCTGAGGTTTGTGAACTTATCCAAAAGATCACCAACAATTGATTTTTAAAGGTGTTTATGTTTGGGTGGGAGTTTTAGTAGGTTCCAAAACCATCATCAGTTCTTAACTTAGTTTCATGAACCTCCCATTTTACTTCCTCAAATAACAATGTTCGAATGAAGACAAAAGTGAATGGTAGTAAAAGTTACATCTGTTATAATGCATTATAGACTTTAAAAAATGAACCCATTTATGTGAAAAATAATGAGTTCCTAAGAAATGTGTGATTACGAGATAACAGATGCAGAGAAATAAATATAAAAAAATACCTTCAAAGATAAACCAAACGTAATTAAAATGTAGAAGTATCCAGAAAGAGTGGAAGGGTATGTGCATGATCATCATGGAAAAAACAAGCCCTTAAGTGGCAAAAAATTTAGAAAAATTTGAGTTCGGTAACTTGACGTAAAAATTTGAATAAGTTATCTATATTATTTCAAAAATATGTAAGAATAGAATCTGTAGAGAATTGAATTTAGTTTCTAAACTACTAGGTTTATCTTTTTAAAAAAAATCTATTTGGTGAAAATTTGAAATTTCAATGCAATAGCACTTAAATTTCAGGAAAAAAATAAGAAGTAGGTGTCTATTTGACCACCCTAAGCAAAATAAAATGATAATATTTTTTTATAATATTTTAGATATAAGTAGAGGACTCATGTCCCACATTCCCTTTCAACAATTCTATCTTTTTCATGCCTTAAACTTTTAATTTTGTCAAGAAGGGATATGACTTGACCTTCTTGCTTACCAATAGAAATGGTTAGAGGATCAAAGTCTTGAGAAGTATCTCCTAACTATTTCTCATATTCCTTAATTTTCTTCTCAGTGACCTTAGTGAATTTTGACAAGGATAAGCATGACTTGTAGATTTTTCCACCCTCAGATAATGCTTCTTGAATGCTATTTTCACAGGTAGCTAATAAGCATTTATAATTAGCAATCATACTCTTCAATCTACTAAAACTTTTTGCATCAAATTATTTCTAGACCTTATCCTCAACTTAATTTTCAAGAGACTCAAAGTGAGTACTTACATTGTTGACAATTTTCTTCAGCTGACTGAAGAGAGAATCAGATGAATCCTTGATATGTGTGGGCATTATATTCTCCAAGATTCTAGATGCAAGACTTAGCAACTCACTATCTTCAATGTGAGATTTCAATATCTCCTCCCTTGACTTGGTCTAAGAAAATGATGCTACCTTTAACTTCTGAATAGGAGATAGAGTGGCCAAGTTGATAGGACCTTCAATAAATTCAAGGTCAAACTCCTCCTGATGTTCTTTTAAGAACTTCTTTACTGCCATTGTAGTGTCTCTTTCTTCCATAGCAACCTCCTTTGCCTCATCCTTCTTTTCTTCAATGACAGATTCTTGTTTGGCTATGGAAATCTCTGCCTATTCAACTGTCACAACTTTAGGAGATTCAATCTTCATGGGAATTTCAATATCTTTCATATCTAGAGGATTCTAAGTGTCCTCAAATGTGTCTTCTTTCACTTCTTTGGTACTATCCCAGATACCTTGACTATTATATTTGTTCTTTAACACTGCCTTAAGAATTTTCTTAGTATATTTTGCTACTTCCTCAGTCTGACTGATCATGTAAGCTTATTCACCCTTGTTTTGCTCTTAAAATCCTTTCTAGCATTAGTGATAATTTTCTTCATTTATTCTATTGACATTATTGGACATAGATTGGAAAGTATGCATTCTCTCATTTGTTCTTCTTCAATTCTTACATTTACTCTCCTCATTTCCAAGACTTCATTTAATCCTTTAGGTAAATCTGACATTATTTCTATGAGAGTCATATTGAAAATATTTAGATATTTAATTGTGGCTTCTTCAAGAATTCTCTGACTAGCACTATCAAAATTGTCATACCCTTCAAAAAGTGGTTTGAGATTACCATTCTTAATTAATTCTTTTTCCACTTCCTCTATGTCATACCTGATTAATTAATTTTTACCTTTTTCTTAGCTTTTCTTTCACCAGAGGTCTTGTCCTTAGAGAATTTTGATTCCTTAGTTCCCTTATGATTGATTTCTCTTACTTCTTCATTTGATTCAGTTTCTTCATCATCTTCAAAAACAACATAGACTCTTGTGCTTTTCCTCTTTCCTTCTCTTCTGGATGTCTTGACTGGGCTTGATTTCTTTGTAGGAACCGATGAGAGTGCAAAGATCCTTGTAGATCTAGATCTGGTAGAGGATACTGCCAGACTAACTACTCAATTCTAGCAGGCTCCCCTTCTTCAGCTTGATCTCTTTTCTCCCTTTCTTCTCTCACTACTTCAACTGATATACTGATTCTTTCTAAAAAAGCTTCAACTTCCTTTCTCACTCTTCGAACTATCATAGGCTTCTTCAATTCTACATGCACTTGCATATTCTTCTCTTCAAAGGTAACAAACCTTTCTTCTTTCAGATCTCAAGGTTTACTCAACAAGTGTTGTGCATACATCTCCAAAATGTGTTCTTCAACCACATATCCCATAGGCATTATCCAAACTATTCTAGGTTCCACTGCTTCCATCGAACACTGATCAATTTCAACCATGAAGTAAATAGTGTCCTTATATTTTTCCATAATAGATGTAGGAATCCTTTCCCTGGCTTTGATTTCATTCTGGAAGCTTTTGAAGTAACCCTAGATAGTATTTTTCTTTGCTTTATTGTCACCAATTCCATATAAGATGTCTCTGATTTGAACAGCTACCGGTCTGTCACCTTCCCATTGCACTTTACCAACTCTTGTAACTTCATTCATAAAATAGAAGAATAGACACAACAACAGATTACCATACTTTAAAGATTTTTTCTCGTCCTTCTTGGTTTTACCAAGATTCTCAATTAGTTGGCTCTGAAGTAACTCACACAAGTCATATTCTGCATTTTCCTTGACCATTTGATAAGCTACATAGATTGTAGTACCAGATACAGATTTATCCCGGTTGGAGTGATAGATTTTATATCCAATAACCATAGAAGAAAACTTCACATCCAATTCATTGATGTCATTAACTGTAATGGTGCTTTTCTCAAAAATGGAACCGATTGCCTCAGTGACTATTTGGTTCTTCACATATTTCAATGTGGGAAATCCACAGATGAATTTAGACCAGTTACAATGCTTATAGCTTCTCTTGTGATCTTGAAGGGTTGATTTAACCACATAAACTTGGTGTGCACTCGATTTAGTATGTACCCAACCCATTCATTTTTGTCAAACATGGGAAACTTCACAATTTGTGTGAAATTCTCCTCCAAAGACTTAAATTTAGGTTTTACACAGAGATCCTCTCCCATAATGTGATTTGTGTACAGATTTAACAACTACAAGCTTCCTAACTCCTCAACATTTGCATGAACATATTCCCTAATATCTTCAATGTGCAAAACACCATACGAAACAGAAGAAAATGTACCTAATGGTTTTGTCTCAATATATTTGAATGGGTGCCTCTTGAATTTTGGGTGGGTTCTATCATTAATATCAACCACTAACGTAGTTTCCATTTTAGAAATTTCAAATTCACAAGTTTTGTAGATAAATAGCTTTCCTTGGATTAGGGTTTGTTTGATGAATCTCCTTTGGACTTGTATCTTTCCAAAATTCACTTGCAGAGCTCTTCAACCTTCTTCTTCTCAAAATGCAATGTGGAAAATGAGGAATAGATGTAACCTTTTATCATTCACACACCTAACTTTTTATCGCAATAAATTCTTTTTCCATAGGTCTTTTGTACACCCTATTTTCATAGTCTTGTGAAAGAAAATTCTTCTTTGGACCTTCAATTTGCATAAATTTCTTCCATAAATGTTCCCAAAACATTTGTACATCTACAATACAATTTTTGCACATTTCGGTACCAACTAACGACAGGGGGTGAAATATTTTCTTGAGAACTCCCCCTAAGCCAGAGGCCTTAAATTAATTCCCAGAGGAATTTCTAGCACCAAAATTTGTTGCGGACATATTTCCTACATCAGAAGCACTCTTCTTCACCCATGTATTCTTCATTTGATTCCTGATATCATCTGTAGTAACTTTTCCTTTTCCCTTATCATCCTTCTACATATTTTTTCCCTTTGTTTACCAGACCCTTCCTACTTCTATAGAATCTTGCAATGTGACCAGATTTGTTACAATTGTAGCACATGACATTTCTTTTTCCAGACCAGTTATTCCATTGATTTTCTCTTGATTTGCACTGGTTAGCAATATGACCAAATCTATTGCAGGCATAACATTTGACATTTCTATTTGAAAAGTTGTTTGTCATATTTTTGCATTTAATTGACTTATGACCATAATTATTGCAATTGAAACACTAACCTGAGAATGATGGACCACTTTGATTCATTCTACTTCTACATTAAGCAGCCATATGACCATAATTATTACAAACAAAATAGTATCCATTGAACTTTTGAGCATTAGGTTGTCTTACCAGATACCTTCCTGCTTTGTTCATCTAATTTCCTAACCTAAATTTCCTTTTACTAGATCTAGAGCTTTCTCCTTTCTCATATCCAAGACCTTGCTTGTCACCTCCAGCCTTCTGACTCTAAAGTACTTCATCAAGCTTAGTTGATCTAACCTTGAACTTCTCCTTGTATTCATTTGTAGTAGCAAGTTCATCCCTGAGAATAATAATTTGTCTTTCAAGCTCTTTTTATTGTTTCTAGACTGTTGCAATTCAAGCTCTAGCTGATTAAATCCATCAGTAATTCTACTGCATTCTTCATATTTTCTTTTGAGGATTGAGCAAGATTCTCTTCATTCTTCTTTTTCCCTTCAATCTCCTCGGTCATCCTCATCACAATAGATTCCAGCTCATGCTTTAGAACAACATTATCTCTGGTGAGCTTTTCACATTCTTCTGTATTTTCCTTCAAGGCTTGACTTAGGTGTTCATCTTCCATGCTTTTACTTTATTTTTGCTTGAGTTGATCATAGAGTTCCATTCTATTTTCCATAGATTTATTATTTGATCTTTCAATGATTGAATGAATTTCTCAGCATTCATGAGACTTGCTTGCAATTCCTGAACTTCATATTTGGACTGATCAAGATCATCTAGTTCCACCAAAATTTGTTGGTGAAGACTATTGGAATCCATTGAATCACCTTAATAGATCTTCCCCAAGCTATTAAACTTCTTCCGAGGAACTAGGCTCTGATACCAATTGTTGGAACCAAGGAACACTGAGAGGGGGGTGAATCAATGTTCTACAAAATTTAACTTTATTAACTTGTTCCTTAAACCACTTATAGCATTGAACTAAAAGAAAGATGCAAGAACACAATGTAATCAACCACAACACCATAACACAAGGATTTTTATGTGGAAACCCTATTAGGGGAAAAACCATGGTGGAGATTAATCCACAATATGAGGGTATATACAGGATCCTGATGGGCCAAAAAGTGGCAATATGATGGGTATGTGGCTGACAACCTTTTTTTACCCAAAATTGATGAAATAAACAGGGTTTTTAAAGGAGATTCTCAGCTTTCCACCAATATACATTATGGTTTACTTTGAATTTAATAAATATTATTATTCATTTTCTATTTGAATTACAACTAATGTCTCGATGAATAGGCTGATTGAAAAACATCTATAGCTTGTAAACAATATCATATTTTTTGAATCTGAAACATGTGTCACATTCTATGCTTCACATACTACAAGATTAAAAAAATAAAATTTGAATTTCATGAAGTTTTGACTAAGTTAAGGTGGTTAGACATACAAGTTTTTTTTTTTTTAAATTTGTAATAAAAATTCATAATTAATTATTTACTTGGAAAAAATTACAAAAATATACATCACATGAGATGAGTCCTATACTTATATCTAAAATATTATAGAAAAATATTATCATTCTATTGTGGTTTGGGTGGTCAAATAAACACCTACTTATTTTTTCCACTGAAATTTAAATTACTACTACATTGAAATTTCAAATTTTCACCAAATAGATTTTTATTTTTTTTAAATAAACCTAGTAGTTTAGAAACTACATTCAATTTTCTACAAATTTTATTCTTACATATTTTTGAAATAATATAGATAACTTATTCAAATTTTTACGTCAAGTTGCCTAACTCTGATTTTTCATAATTTTTCACTACTTAAGGGCCTGCTTTTACCATGGTGATCTCTTGCATACCCATGATGAGTATACTCAAAATAAGTGTTTACAAAGGAATTCACTTGCATTCAGGCACACTTCCTAGAGCTCACTGCTCAAATACGAAAAGGCTTACTGCCCAAAAGAAGACTTGCTGTCTTACAAAAGAGAACTAGAGTGTATGAACTATGAGATAGCATCTGCCAATGCCTAATTATAGTTCTGATTAAGCACATTTATTGGATCCTTCACTTTTGTCTGATTCTCCTCTTGAAGCTCTATCTACTTTAATCCAAATCACTAACCTTTGTTCTACGCAAGTGAAACTACGCACAATCGATCTACAATCCTTCAAAATTTTGCATCACACACCATTGAATACCAAAATGATATGAATAATTAGATTATATATATCCACAAATAGACATTCAAACAACTACATGTCAACTTCAACAAAATAAAAAATATTTACAAACTATTAGCTCAATCCATAAACAATTATCAATGTGAATCAACCAATGTCAACCAAAACATAGCATGGACCCAAAACAACATCTTTGAACATGAAACACCTTAAACAATTATTCCTCAAATATCCGCAACATGCTACAATTACCATGTCGACATTTTTGGTCAGATGTCTTATTTTCTTCACATATCATCAATCTGACTTCCAATACGAGCACATACTAAAGTACAGATAGGATTACTAACTAGGGTTTCCATCAATGACAACACCAGATGACTTGTGTAGTGTCTCTTTCCAATACTACTGTAACAATCAACAATATAAGTTGGAAGAATACTTACCCTTGGTATAATTTTCTTATAACAACTTGTATCAATCAGTTGTTAAAATGACACCTTTTGAAGCACTATATGGCAAAAAATGCAGAATACCTATTAGTTGGAATAGGGTGGAGGACAGGATCATTTTAGGACTCGAAATGTTTCAGGAAATGGAAGAACAGGTAAATTTAATCAGACAAAGGCTGAAGGAAGCTAATGATTGATAGAAGAGCTATGTTGATGTAAGACGAACCCCCAGATACTTTGCAATGGGAGAGAAAGTTCTCTTGCAAGTGAAACAAAAAAAAAGCTCTATCAAATTTGGTAAAACTTCTAAACTATCCCCAAGATATGTGGGACCTTTTGAAGTTCTAGAAGTTATCAATCCAGTAGCATACAAAATTTCTCTACCTCCAACTCTCGCCAGATTACACAATGTGTTTCATGTCTCCTATCTTAAGAAGTATTATGCAGACTCTGATCATATGATTGATTGGAATTCCTGGCAAGTGTGAGACCTTGGGGTGATCACAATAGAGCCACTCAGAGTGCTCAAGGTACATAAGTTGTTCTTACATAACTGAGAAGTGGTACAATGCAAGGTCCAGTCGGACTATTACTTAGAGGAAAATGCCACCTAGGAGGATTATGATGACATTCGTTAGAATTTTCCTTATTTGTTTAATAAATTAAGAAATCTATATATAATTATGATTTTATACTTGGAATTATAAATAAATAATCATTAGGGATGATGATTCTTAAGGGGAGAAGTATATTACATCCCCTCTAACTTGAACATGGTTATGGCAATGAAATTATGGTCATTATGTTAGTTGTAAGTAACTATTTTTCATGAGAATGTGAAATTGAGGATAGAATAATTGATTTATATGTCGTAACTACAAATATGAATCATTTTCTTTTATATGCAAAAATGTATGTGATCATAAGTATATATTTAAACATAGACACACACACACATATAAGTGGTTGCAATATCGTCAACACCCGAGGGAAAGGGAAATATCATCAAGGAGAGGTTGTGGTTAACAAAGGATCAAAATTTATCACCCAGCCAAGAGTCAGTGTAAGATGGTTATGTTTAAGTCGTAACCTTGGTCAAATATCATTTAATAAATTAAATGTAGAGAAATTCAAATTTAATTATTTACCTACCTTTCCCTTTTGAAGTCATGAACATTAACTCATAGAGTACACCTTAGGAGTTTGTAAATGATTTTAAAATATTAAAATTGATGACAATATCTATAACCTTAAGTTCATCGCTTTTAATATAAAAATTAATTGAATAAAATTTTGGAGTCGTCAGTGGAATTGAAGGGTAGTAGCTTCCCTACCAATTTTCCATCGTGCCTTCTGAGAGAAATAGCCAAGAGGGTAGCCATGCAGCTACATGCTCTTGAAGTCTTGAATGGGAGGTTCCAAAGAGGATTCTATTTATTATCGATGGCACACATTCCTTTCATTCTTCCACTTCCTTCATTTTGGCTTGGTTTTCTTCATTTTCTATTGGCTTTCATGGAGAATCATACTCTTTTTGGGATGCCATTCTTCTATTTTTGACACCTCACTTTGTCACTGCACATATCTTATCTCAATTCTCCATTTTATCTCCCTATACTCCTTTCTAATAGATGAACTCTTGGAAGGTGGTGATCTTGGATCATTCATCTATTGATCATAGGTGAAAAGCATTGTTTGCAGTCTAAGTGACTAATTTAATTCATTTGCTGAATCTAGTGCAGAGCTTCTTCAAGTTTCAAACTACTCGATCAGGTACATAAAGAGAGATTCAAAATTGTTTTAGCCTAGATTCAATAGAATTGAATCGACTAGATAACTATCTTGCATTGAGAGTAATATCAATGAATTTCTTTGTCTAGTTGGAAGTTCAATAAAATTCAATTCTTTAGAAGAATCTTTCAAAATATGAAATGTATAGTTAATAACCTTGCTTTGAATCTCTCTGCCTAATCTTCTCTAAAAACTGAATGTTAGTTTATACTCCTTTCAATTTTTTTTTGTGTTATGTTACACCCATACCAGAGTTGAAGCTCTATCTCTCTCTTTAATCTATTTCTTAATTTATCTAAGTTGGAATCACATATATTCTTTTTCCTTAAATCTTGTAACCTATTCATTTTCTTAGTATTTGAATATGGTTAGACCATGCCAAAATATTTTTACCAGCCTAGAATAAAAATCTGAACTTAGAGTAACCCTTAGTAGAGTTTAGTTAAAGTAATCTTCTCTCTAGCTTGTAAGAAAGAACATATTGCTTATGATTATTGAGAAAGGAAATTTCAGTTTGAGCCACCTAATCTCTTTTTCATCTCTGTAATTCTGAAAAGAAACTTCACCTGATTGTAAACATATGATGTAAGATGAATCTTTGAAATTATAAATTAATGGGATAAGAATATTAAATGTTGAGCAAGGGTGGGAGTGTTGATAGCACAGGTGTTCCATTAATAATAAAATCCTTGACCAAGGTACGATGTTAGATTAATCATTTGTCAGCTATCAAGAACTAGATATACCCCTAGTCAGAGTGATATTTCTAGTTAGGGGTTACCTATAGTGAAGGATCAACCAGGTGGTATAGGTCCTTGACACCAAGCTCAGAGGCATGATGATAATATGTAATCCTTGTTGATTAACCTTGTGAAGGAATGGGTTTATTTAGCTAAAGAAACACAGGAGACCAGTAGGTCTTCGGTTGGGCAGAAAAGCCCTTGATGATATTTCTTTTTGCCTTGATGACAGAGTCAAGCTCAAGTATTTTAGCTTCTAGACTGTACTTTCTTGTAACCCTTTCTCTTTCTTAATTTTATTTATAAATACTCAGCATGTTTACTTCATAGTTGTAATAAAAGCTCTTTTCATTTGAAAGAAAAGAAAAGTTAGCTATTGATCTACTGTGATTTCAATTATATGAATTCAATTAGTTATTTCCTTTTTAGCTAAAACTAAAATTTTAAAGTTAGTTGATGAATTGAATATGATGTAATTATTTCATTTGATTATCTTTTTGGTTTTAAATTGCATTGGAAAAACCCTAGAATGAAAACAAGATAGTTACATTTCAGTTGAAAACTAGGAGTTAGATTCCATTCTTAAATTGTAGTATAGTTAGAGTGTTATATTTCATGAATCTCAATTTTTTTTTGTGTGGCACCTTATTAAAGTTATCAAGAGGTATGAATTTGCTATGGTTTGAGTTGGAATCCGAACGAGGGCATGAATTTCCCCATAGCCACTTGCATGTGTGGATCTCTCACCTAGCGAATACCCATGAGTTTTGTTGCCCCAAAGTGAGTGCACATTTTTGGACAAATAGACTAGATCTGATCCACAATGTGCTAGACAAACGATTGAATCTTGATCTACCTTATTTTGGACAAATAGCCTAGATCTGATCCACAATGTGTTGGACAAATGATTGAATTTTGATCCACCTTTTCCTTTTTGTTTCAACTTTTTTATATCTATGACAGTGTATGTTTATGCTTATATGATGCTCTTATATCATTTTCATGTGTGTTCTTTTGTATTTATGTTAGTTATCCATTGGATCTTCATTCTAGGGGCTTGATCATCCCTCTCGATCATTTTCATCCTATCTAACTTGCATTGGTACATTTGGACCCTCTTGAAGATTGTTGCTCTACTTTAGTGTGAGTTTGAAGCAAGTTCATTCTCTCACTAAAGTGGGGGCTAACTATAGTGTCAAAAATTATCATCAGTCACATTTTCACATTGGTTTAGCTCCCTATTGTTGAAATTATAACATACAAGTGGCCTTGATTTGGTGTCGTGATATATTTTTACTCATTCACATTAAGTCTTGGGCCCTTTCAAAGTGAATTAAATGCATTTATCAATGTCTTGTAAAGGTGTTGTAAAGTGTTGTAACCCACTTTCACACTTTTCTAGGACACTTTTATCTAAACAAGGCTAATGAACCTTTATTCGTGTTTAATTTAGGCCTAGCAAGGGTGTTGTAAAGTGTTGTAAGATATTTTTCACACTTTTCTAGGGCTTTATTAAGTATTTGAACCTATTTTTAACCAAATTATGCTTAATTAAGGCCTTTTCTAGGGTGTTGTAAAGTGTTATAACACACTTTCACACTCTCGTAGGTTTTTTATTTAATCATTGGGCTTTATTATTCTTTATTGGTCCTAAATTGCATCCACAATCCTTAATTATGTTAATCTCGAGGTAATATCCTGACAAGCATCATTTAAACACCTAACTCTTGAAACCCACTTTAATTTTCCTAAGGTGCGACTCATTCTCCACTTCTAGCGAATGAGTCCCCTTAGGTGGGACCCATTCACTAGTTGTGGTGAATGAGTCCCTTTTGGCTCAAAATTTAAAAATTAATTCAAATTCTAGTAGGATTTTGGCCTCCTAGATCTAATGCCGTCTTGTAGTGTTTTACTTTTGGGATTTATTGTATAATTAAGTATAAATACAAGGTTCATTATCTTATTTTACACCTAGAAACTTGAGCATTCATGCATTATAGTGATTTAGATCAAGAGCATCCAAGAGCTTTCCAAGGAAGATTTTCAAGACATTTTGCAACATTATTCAAGAATCAATCATCATCAAAGATGTGGGGCTTTTGGTTCAAGCAAGCTTTCATTAAAGATCAACATCATTCAAGTTGAAGTCAAGATCTACATCCATTGCATCCATTTCAAGCATAATTGCAGCACTTTATTGCAAGGGTTTGGTGAGTTGTAACACCATTTTTTTGTTCATTCATCATTCTGTTTTCATAATTTCTTTTCTTTCAAGGATTGATTTCCAAAACAGAGTTTGACCAAGGAAAACCCCTATCTACTAACCTCCCCCAATATTTTCCCCTCTCTTTGCATGTGATTTGCAGGTCTAGGTGGTAGATTTATCAAAGAGAAAGATTGGAAAAGTTGTCTTCAAATTTTCAAAGCAATTTAAAGTTGTCAAAGTTGCAAACAAGCCTTGGAGAACCTTGGAGAAGATCTACAGGCTAAATTTGGCAGTTTTGGACTTGACTCTGAATGGGAATAGAAAAGTAGATTGAGAGCACAATTTCCAATTCAGTGTTTTCAAAAACACTAAAGTGGACCAATTTGCCACTATTAGTGAATGAGTCCCACTGTATAGGCCTAAAATGGATTTCTGTAGATCTGAGTACCCATCTGTCTGAAACCTGTTCTGGAGTAGCCACCTAGAAAGTGGATTGATTCACCAGAACTAGTGAATGAGTCTCACCTGACATCAGTAGTAAAATTTCCAAAATTTGAAAAGATCATTCCAACTTCCAAGTGCACACATTCAATTTTCGTATTTATTGTTTTAGTTTCCTAGATGTTTTAGGTCATTTGTTGAGTCATTTTCATCAAATTAGGGTTAGAGCTTGCATCTTGCATTTTATCATTGCATTATCTTTTCCAAGTTTAAACTTGGTGGTGAACCCCTCAATAGATCATACTACACCCTACATGCCCTTTGTTAGATCTCATTCCCTTTGCATTGAGATCTCAAGGGCTCATTCTTGAATGAAAGACAAGACAATTTTGTCCTCCTAAGTCATAAACCCTAGTGATCCAAAGCAACAAAAATTCACCTTTCAAGGATAGGACAAATACATGAGAGGAAATCCAAGGTATGAATCATATCAAGGCACGTCGAATATGGTGACTGGTAAGATAATTTCAAATGAATTCAACAAAGGTCAACCTTCATCTGTATGTTGATGTCTTTTGGGTGTTGCATCTTCTTATTATTAGGGTTCCTTCTTGGAACCAAAAATATCTACCAAATATAATGTAAGAACTTCCCACACATTCAGAATGATCAGGTGGAATTTTTGTTCCTACATTCAAGTTCAAACTTGGCTTGAACATTCCCAGGAATGAGTCACCCTTGGAATGAGTACAATCTTCCACTGCATGCTTGGCATCTATATTTTTGGTTTCCCAACATCTAGTGTTTCTTTGCAACGAACTTTGTTCCTGCATAACCTTCCATAATGTACTGCTAAACCTAGTAATGCCATCAGATCTACTTGCAAGCTCAGCTTACTAGCCATCCATACCTAAACTTTGAATCATAATTTGATTCTTCTACAATCACAAATTCCACCTATTAAATCCCTTTTCAAACATTTATAAAAATCTCATCTAAATAAAACCATCATTAATTCGTTATCATTATAATTCCATTACAAATAGAACACTTTCAAGAAAATCATATATTCTCACATAATTATCTTTTAAACCAGGTTACCGGACCATCGGACCTCTTGGATAACTTTAAATTTTTGAAACTTTACTTTTTATTGTTACCTGGTACTCGGTACCTGATATTTAGCTTTTACACATAGTTTTCTCAGACCTTGGCTTTTACCAGAACTTCCATATTTACCGCACCTTTGCTCCCAGACCAGAATGCTTCGCTTAATACCTTACTTTACCTTTCACATTTTTGGCTTTCTCAGTTCTCAATACCTGGTACCCAGAACACTTGAATTATGGAGTACTCTTTCAAAAATATTCCCCTTTGCTTTTCACTTTCAATGATCTTTCCAACTAGCCAACACCTACCATAAGCATTAGTTTTCAATTGGGGTCCCCAAGTCTTATAGTCTTGGGGTGTGTTATGAGACCACAAAACACATATCTCAATCAAACATCATTTTCTAAGAGAAAAGGTTGCAGATCAAGAAGTCAAATTAGAACATGTGGTTACTAAGATCAAATTTCATATATCTTTACAAAACCTCTTCCCAAGGTGGCATTTGAGTATCTTAGACATAATCTAGGAGTGACAACTCCTTCCTTTCAGTGAACATTTAAATTAAGCATAGGTTCAAAGGGAGTACTTCTTTACTCTACCCTTGGAGTATTTCCCTTAGGGAGAGTGTTGTAGAGAGTTGTTATTTCCAGTACTGTTAATCAAAAAGGGAGAAGAACAAAGGAGGAGTATTGTGGAATGAGTAGTGTCATATTCCTTTGCCATTGATGTCAAAGTAGGAGACTTACAAGAAGAATTAAATAATTGAATAAAGGTGGAGATAATTCATTTTGTGTTGTCATCAATGACAAAGGGGATGATTGTTGCAAATTATTGTTATTGATGTCAAAAGGGAAAAAAAATTCATTGATTTCATAGCTATGCATTGGGGGAGATTGTTGCATTGCTTTGGTTTGTTCATGTCTGTATGCTATGATGTTAGTGTGGTATTCATCTAGATCAAATTGGTGATCATGTATAGTTAGGTTGTTGTGTACTTGGTAGGGATTTTTCCCTGATTCCCTTAAACCCTAAGTGTTATGCTCAGTCGTGCACTTTATGATCTATTTCTTCATTGATTGGATTTCAACAATTTTTGGTCGATTAACTTATGAATTAAACCTTTTTGTATCATTGGTTACTAGCCCCACTCACCATTTGATTTGGTTCAAAAAAAAATTCCTAAGTCTAAATTTAATACTTTTGGGAAGCAAAGGATGGCGTTGGTTAGGAAAAATTTCTGATGTCTGCTTGTTTGCAAGAGTATAAGTGGGTCCCACTTTTGGTTGTGCAGAAGCACAAAATGGTGATGTGTGGTGTTTTTCCATGAGTTTGCAAGAAGAGAGAGAAGGAAGAGAGAAGGTCATGGAGAAGCATGAAATGGTGGAATGTGGTAGTTTTTTGTGAGTCTGTGAGAGGAGAGAGGAGGAAGAGAGAAGGTCATTCAAAGGCATGGAATTTTGACACGCATCCAAGACTTTTGAATGGTTGCTCTGTGCATTTAGGATGATGTTAGCCGAAAGAGTTTTCAAAGTGATGTCTCTATTCCTATTGGTCAAATAATATTCTAAGGGTAGGTGTAATTTGATTTGAATTTATATCGTTTAATTTTCTCATAAAAAAGGAAGATCTATGGCTCAAATTCAAGCTTGGAAAATGACTATTTCCTAGTTCAAATTTTGAATTTGCATAGGCCAACATAGTAGCAATTGGAAATCATTTTTACAAGTTTTCTTTATCTTCACCAAAAGATCTAATTTTTAGTCTAGGTTGACATTGCAATATTATCTTTCACCCCAGATTAGTATTTAAGTGAATTGTTTTGGAATTTTGAATGTGTGATGTGTAGAAAAAAGTTGTGATTGTACATGGGTTTGTGATTTGTTTGAGTTGTCCATGTCTTATTTTTTAGAGCAAAGAATGTTTCTATGATGGAGAGAAGATTGTGCATATAGAGTTGTCCCAATAACAAAGCAAGAATGTGCAAATCAATTATGTATGCATTTTTGAGAGAGATTTGTCTATAAGTTTCTTTGTAATCATTTTAGTGTATCCTAAAGTTGGTGCCTATAAATTGAACAATAGGGAAAAATATGTTGGTCAGACCACTATTCTCCTATTTCCATTCAATAATTTCCTAGGATTTCTAGTTGGATTGACTATCAACCTCACAAGGAGATTCAATTATCAACAAGGGGGACCTAGGAGGGGTTATTGTAACTTTTAGGGATTCACCACCAAGAAAATTCTTGGAAAAGGAAAATAAGAATTCAACTCCCAAAACCTTATAATGCAAGCTAAATGAAGGATGCAAATGATGAAATTATGCAACAGGGAGCTATGATGTATGTACTTGGGAAGTCTCAAAATGTAATTCAGAGCATTCTAAAAATGTAAAGAAGCTGTCAAAATATGCTATGGAGGACAAAGAAGCCCTTACTGTTCTCTTAGTCCCATTGTTGCCTTTTAGGGAAAATGTGGAATCTTCGGATGTTGAAATAGGATCTAAAAGAATCTCTACAAAATTCCACCTAGAGGACTAAGATGCCCTTATTTTTGTCTTAGTCTTGACTTGAATTTTTGAAATTGCTGAGTGTGGTCTTGAGGCTTGATATCTACACTTCCTTCTTCTCTAATCTTAAGTTCTGAAACTTCTAGATTTATCCTGTAGGTGAGTTTTCCTGAAGATGAGAACTTTGAAATGCAACTTTGCAACTTTGCACTTCAAATGATCTTCATGTCTTCAACATGAATCCACAATCATAAAAATGCATGAGAGGAAAAACTTGTTGATTGTTAGTGAATTGGGGTTTTCCTTGGTCAAACCCCTTGTTGGTAATTAAACCTTGAAATGAAATAGAATAATGAAGGGAAATGATGAATGAACAACATGCAATGTTACAACTCACCAAACCCTTGTTATAAAGTTTACAAACTTGTGTGAAATGGATGCAATGGATATGGATCTTGAATCAAAGAAATGTTCGATAGATATGGACTTGAATTGCTTGCTTGAGTCAAAATACTATATCACAAATGTTAGCACAACAACACACATGATGCAAGAAGATCTTTGATATGATGCTTGAATCTTGATGATGGCCAAATGCTTGATGAATTTCTCTTGAATGCTCTATGATGATCTCTTGAAATTGTTAGAATGCTTGGATACTTTGTTAGGAGAAAATGAGAGGAAGAACCTTGTATTTATACTTATCTATGCTTAATATCCAAAAATTACACCACACCAAGCTAACATATGAATTCATTAATTAGAGGAGGCTAAATACTGCCATAATTTGAAACTGAATCCCAAAAATACCTCAAGGGGGACTAAGAGTCCCTAGGTGGCGTCTTAGTCCTGAGGCATGAAACTCAAGGCACAAACTCCAAAAAGTAACCTATTTAAGATGCCTCAAAATTAGGGTCCCAAGACCTTTTGGGGACAAAGAAACTCTAGGTGGCATCTTAGTCCCAACCCAAAAATTAGGGAAAACTCAGATAGAATCATCAAATTATCATTTATGCATTGGAGAATGTCCAGATTATCTAGAAAAATATATAATTCATAGGGCTTTTAGATGCAAAATAGGACCAATTAAGACATAAATGATGATAAATAAAGCAAGGCGAGCCCAAACAAGTGTGAAAATGAAAGGATATGCATTTTTCTACACTACATTTAGCCCCCACTTTAGTGAGAGGATGAACTTGCTTCAAACTCATACTAAAGTATCCAACCACACAATCAAGATGGGTTCAAATGTACAAATGATAGTAAGATAGGATGACAATAATCAAGAGGGTAGCCAAGCCCCTATGATCAAGATCCTATGGAAAACCAACATAAGCATAAAGGAACATGCTTGTGGATGATATATGAATCCATAACCATATCACAAACATACACCATCAAAGAGAGGGAAAAGGAAAAAGGAAAAAGAAAAAAGAGAAATGCAACAGATCAAGCTTTGACTAGTTGTCCAACATGGTGGACTGGGTCTAGGCTGTTTATCGAAAAAGGTTTATAAGTGGAACATGTTGTCCACTATGCAAACAAAATGCATGCTCACAAGGGCTAGTAAAGATAGTTTTCCACTAGGTGAGCCCTAGGAAGTCCATATCATCGTCATACCCCCGTGACTATGATAAGAATGAAATGAAAATGCATGCTCACAAGGGCTAGTGAAGCTAGTTCACTAGGTGAACCCCAAGAAACTGTATCAAAGCCATACCTTCATGACTTTAATAAGGTACAAAAGAAGATGCAATAGGAAAGAGGGATGTTTGAAGGTATTTTGATTAGTTCATGTGAGGTCTCATCTTAGGGAACATTGTTCCTAATGTCTCTAAGAGAGGACAAGTTAAAGAAATATTACACTCTCAGAGGAAATTAAAACCAATGACACCACCAAGAAAATAACTCATCACAAGAAGAAATAAAATCACACAATGAAACATGAGTGTCAATGTATGCCCCCACTTTAAAGCGGTTGCTAACACCATTGCAGTGAGAAATTGCTTTAAAGTAGAAGAATACATGAGAGCTTATTCAGAAAGCCCTATGCTGAGACATATGTTTACAATAAGATACATCATGAAAGAGGAAGGGGGTTCCCCCAAAACTCAATACGTCACATGTGAGCCAACTTAAGGCATGTCATCCACATCCCAAGCTTACTCTTACATATACATGGAAGGCAGTGAACTAGCCAGAAGAGACAATGACAAATTGTTGCAAGGTGTGACCCTTGGTCTTCCTTGCAGCACTAGCACTTGGGTTTGTGACATGGTCTAAGCACCTCCTGTGGTTCTTAACTGAAGCTTGTATCAGGCATTGATGGGTCGATCTTTTGGTGCAATGACAAGTCCAACACAAATGACATACGAGTACAAGGCTACCTAACCTTTTTGCCCCACTTAGTGTAGGACAAGGGTGAGTGGAGATGATTGATGAGAAACATGCTAGAGTGAAAATCAATATCAATTAGAGGAATTAGGTGCCCCCACATAAGGAAGAACACCAAACTCCTTAAGATGTTGGATTTTACTACTCATAAATTTACATTCATTAGTATAATGACCATGAACTCTATGATATGCACAAAATGAATGTTTGTAGTAGAATTTCTTTCGTGTTCTTGGAGGGAGGGATATCAAACGATCTTAGAGGAGTCCCAACAAGATACTTTCTTGATCAAAAGTAGATGTTTCTTTGTTTTGTGACAAAGATATATTTTTCTTAGTAAAAGATGTCATAATTACACAAAACTCTTTAGATTGCAAGATCGTGTTCTCTCCTTTACGGGAGTGTGTAAAATCTAACGAATTCAAATCATTAGTTTTTTGTGTGATGACATTGACATTAAATGAAGATTTATTTGTTTCTTCTATCTCTTGCAAAGGATAACAATCAATTCTGCTAGTGTCTATCAATTCAGGATGCGCTACCCTTAAAGTCAGCTTAGAGGAGTCTTTTGTTAGAGTGTTGATATTAAGTGAAGGCTTGTTTATTTCTATCAAGGGACAATAACCAAGACCACTAGTCTTTTCTTGCATTTGAGGCTCTATAGGGACACAGATACCTTTTTTCTCTAAAACCATATCCTTTTCCACTATAACCAAGTGGTTTAATCATTTCATAACCTTTTCCATAAATTTTCTTCATCTCTTTTGGATTTTGTGGTTGTTCATGATTAAGTTTATCAAATATTGTTGTGTAATTTTATTTTTCTTCTAAAGTGGTTGAGGTGGATTCTTTCGAAGTGTCTTCTAAATTTTGTGTTGACATTACCACTTTTTCTTTTCTATTGTCTGAATATTTGTTTATGATCTTGTATTCTCCCATGAATTTTGGTTCAAATTCTAAGAAACCCCAATCATCTTCCACTAGCTTCATGATTTTTTCAATGTGTTTTTCATTGTCTTTTTGTTCTGTGGGTTCCACTTGCCTAGTTGGTGTAAATTTTTTCAAGAGATTTTCCTTTTTTTTATCAATATTCATACAACTGTATGGTTTGGGATTGGCTTCAAGTGTGTACAGTTTTTTCGTGTGGATATACTTTATTTTATGATGAAGAGTGGAAGGCACCCCATTCATTGCATGAATCTATGGTCTACCTAAAAGGATATTTTATGAAATATCATGAGGCATAACATGGATCGGTGTTTGTAATGTGGCATTTCCAACTTTAATAGGTAAAGTGATTACACCAATTGGTGTTTGATGCATGTTATCAAAACTATATTTAATAGATAAAGAGGCGGGTTGGATTTTTTATTTATCAACACCAAGCTTATCCAAAAGGCTTACACTGCACACATTTAAGGCTGATCCATTATCAACAAGGGTTCACTTATCCCTATGCTATTGTATTGAGCTATAATGATGAAAGAATCACATTGTTTTTACACTTCCAAAGGAGCGAGCTCACTTTGGTGTAAAACAATGTCAACATTTATTCCTTGAATCATTGTTGCTATGTTGTTCAGGTTTGCGCTAGAGGAAACCACAACTTGTTGCAAGGCCGTTTGAAGCATGGTGTGATAATTAGGTGAATTCTAGATTAGGTACCTTAGGGATATATTTTCAAGAGTATTCTTAAGATGTTCAACAAGATCATACTCATTTCCACTATTCGAAGGAAAACGAGGAGGACCGGGTAAGATAGGATTAGGAAAGGGTAAGGTTGTTGAAGGTGTTTGTCTTGGTTGTGGATTGTTTTGATTGTTGTATGTATGAGCAACAGTACTGTAAATCGGTTGTTGAGACACATTATTATTAGGTGGTTCAAGGGTAAGGATGTTGAATATGGCTGATATGTGGTTGTCATTGATGTCAACACTATTTCTATTAATGTCTTTAAGGTTGTATATTTTGAGGATATTGAGAAAATTGTAATAAAATAATTTGTAGGTTGTTGGTGATGCGGTGAAGTTCAATATGGTAGCTAGCTCATTATATTGATGATAAGAGGCTATGGATTGAAGGGTTTGTTGAAAAGTATATCTATTTTATCCATGTGAAGTTTCAGAGGTTTGCATAAAGATTTGATTGAGTTATGAGTATCTATGTTATGACAGTTGCTTTGTTGCTTTAGTTGGTGTTCTTGAAAGAAGATGATGTGATTATAGTAATTTGAGTTGTTTTGGATGATTCTATGGTGATTCATGATGCTTGTGGATGTTTCTAGATCGTGCTCTATCTGTGTTGTTGGTCTGCATTAATTTTTATGCTCGCGATTAGTGATTTTCTTCTGTGAGTTCATGTTTTTCATTATCATGGCCGACGGGGTGATTGTAGCATGTTGCAGATATTTGAGGCATAATTTTTGAAGGTGTTCCATATTTGAGAATGTTTTTTTGGGTCCTTACTATATTTTGGCTGACATTTTTTTGTTTGCATTCATAAATTGTTTATTGATTTGGGCCAACAGTTTGTACACATTTCATATTTTGTTGGGCCAACATGTAGTTGGTGTTATCCTTAGTTGCGGATATATATGATTGACTATTTATGGTATGGTGTGTGATGGATTCCATGTGCTAAGTGTGATTAATGTTCTAATCTTTCGAAGGTAGAAGTAAAGTGTGAAGAAGAGTGAGCAGATGAAAGTGTTTATGTGCTTTACCAGAACTGTAATTAGGCATTAGAAGATGTTATTTTCTCAGTTCAAAATCTTTCTGATGTAATCCGAATGTGACTGTAAGATAGTGAATCTTCCTTTGGGTAGTAAACCTTTTGTATTTGAGCAATGTACTCTAGGTAGTGTGCCTAAATGCATGTGCATTCCCATTTGTAATACTTTTAATAGGGTATAATCTTGTGAACTAACCTCCACCGTGGTTTTTCCCCTAACAGGGTTTCCACATAAAAATCTTGGTGTTATGTGTGTTTTTATGTGGTGATGGTTTATGGTTTCATGTTTATTTATTAGATCTAAGAACAAGTTTAATATGTATGTTTTTTGTGACAATTGATTCACCCCCCCTCTCAGCTGTTTTCCCTTGTGTTGCCAACAAAGGATGGGTTTTTCTTGCACTTGTGGTTTTTCAGAGGGTGGATAAATGATAATTTTAGGCTACAAGGGTACTCCAAGGGGTATCTAATGTACAAAAATTCAAAAGAATTTTCATGATTTCTTAGTGAAGGGGAGTCTAATGTCACTTCATCATCTTCATCTAAAGAATTACTATTGTCAATGTTCTCATTTTCTGGCACCATGATATCTTCCCTAGTGGGAGAGTTTTTAGGAGAACTACAAACCAAATGTTCTCGACATTCAAGGGATTTTTTTACCAAAATGAGTTCATCATAAGTAGGGGAATGATCGATGGCATTCTCTTGTTCAAAGAGGAAAATAATGTTTTAGATCCCATAGCTTTGATCTTCTAACAGTACAATATCTTTTTCAAAACTAGGAGAGATATCAGGAGAAGGATAGACATGATCATCTTGATTTCTAGTGATTTCATTCTTGTTTTCTAGGGTCTCATTCTCTTGTGCCATAACTTCTAGCCTAGTAGGAGAGCTTTTAGGAGAGAAGAAAATAAAAGGTTCATCACTCTCCATTATTATGTCATGTAAAGTAACTTCATTACTAATAGGGGAAGCATCAAGAGAAGGACCATTATGGTTTTCATGATTATGAATGGTTAAATGCTTTTATTCAACTAGGTCTTTCTAGATGTTAGGGATATTAGGAAGGAGGGAGATAAGGTTATCAATTTCAATCCACTTGTCCTAAAAAATGTGATTTTCATGAACATTCACAATTGTATCCTCTTTTACTAAAGCCTTCTTAAAATTAGGGGAGGTGTTGAGAGATGAATTTGGGATAAGCAAAGTGGTAGCAATGATCTCATCTTCTTGTGTCATACTATCTTCCCAAGAGGGAGGAGGAGAGAGACAATCAAGACTCTCATGATCCACAATTATTGTGTCTTCTTTCACCAAGATACATTCATCTCCAGTAGCAGAGGCATTGGGAGAAGAACAATTATGGTTTTCATGATTTTCTATGCTTGTATCTTCATGTATTATATCATCCTCACCAATAGGCAATGTAATATTTAAGGATTATGTCAATTGTTTGTTCCTTTTGCTCTAAGATGTTCTCATAAATATGAAAGATAGTAGAAGGATGACTAACATGTTTATTAATGACCTCATTGTTGTACTCTAGGTTGAACTCATAAGAGGGGATGTTGTAGTTATGCAATCCATTTTTAACCATATCAAATCCACATCTCTTGAAAGAAAACATGTTATCATGGAAAAGTAAAGAAAGTATAATGCAATGACTTGAAGTGAAATGTGTAAATGAAATTTTCAGATTTGAAACAATGTAATTTACTAATTACAGTATGTAATGATCTGAAAATGGAATGTTGCAAATACAAATTTGGAATTAAGAAATGCTTGAAATGAACCACTTTAATCTAGATTTAGTAAAATGCATGAAGCAGAAAGTTGACCCACTAAAATAGATAACCAATGGCAGCAAACAAAAGCACAAAAAAGAAATTTCAAATCCTAAAAATTGGAAATTCAAAGTCAGTAGGTGTTAAGACAGCAATAAGGGCATCTTGGTCCTACTGGTAAAATTATGAAGTTATAGAGACTAAAACAAACAACAAATATTAGAGAGGGGATTCTGAGCCAAAAACCTTGAGAGGGACTAAGATGCTAGGAAGGGTGTTTTAGTCCTAGAAGAGGTTTTTCTCAAAAAAATAGCAAAATTTGAATTATCTATAATGTTCACAGATTGCCTATTCAAGATTTCGATGTTTAGAAACAGAAAAATATGCCAATGAATGCAAGGAAAAGTAACTTGTAACAAGCAATTGAATGCAAATTTAGTGCAATTTTTTTCAATTTTGAAAGCAATAAGAATGATTCTAAATGCAATTAAGATGATGAACAATGCACTTTTCAGTTTTTGAATGAAATGAAATGATGTAAGAGAGAAAAAAATGCAACCTATATGCACTTTCACTAATGTAGATATGAGAAACCCTAGATGCAATTTCACTAATGCAAGATACAATGCAAGAATGTATTCAATCTAGATCTAGGGATTTAATGAACTCCAAATAAGAAAATGAATGCTCAAAAGGTTCAGGTTCGCCAAAATGAACAATAGGGAAAAATATGTTGGTTAGACCACTATTCTCCTATTGTAATTCGATAATGTCCTAGGAGTCCTAATTGGATTGACTATCAACCTCACAAGGTGAGTCAATTCTCAACAAGGAGGACATAGGAGGGGCTTATTGCAACTATTAGTGGTTCACCACCAAGCAAATCCTTGGAAAAGAAAAATAAGAATTCAACTCACAAAACCTAGTATTGCAAGCTAAATGAAGGATGCAAACAATGAAATTATGCAACAGGGACCTATGATGTATTTACCTGGGAAGTTTGGAAATGTAATGAGGATTCTAAAAATGTAAAGAAGATGTCAAAATATGCTATAGAGGACAAAGACACCCTTACTGTTGTCATAGTCCCACTGTTGTTTTTTGGGGAAAATGTGGAATCTTCGGATGTCGAAATAGGATCCAAAAGAATCTCTACAAAATCCCACCTGGAGGACTAAGATTCCAATATTGTTGTCTTAGTCCCAGTCTAAATTTCTAAAAAAATTTAGTGTGGTCATAAGGCTTGATATTTGCACTTCCCTCTTCTCTGATCTCAGGTTCTAAAATTTCTAAATTTAGCCTATAGGTGAGTTTTTGTGAAGATGACAACTTTGCAATGCAACTTTGCAACTTTTCACTTCAAATGATCTTCAAGTTTGTAACCTAAATTTGCAATCATAAACATTCAAGAGAGGAAAAACTTGTTGATTGATAGTGAATGGGGGTTTTCCTCGGTCAAACCCCTTGTTGGTAATTAAACCTTGAAATGAAATAGAATAATTAAGGGAAATGATGAATGAACAACATGCAATGTTACAACTCACCAAACCCTTGTTAAAATTTCTACAAACTTGTGTGAAATGGCTACAATATTTATGGATCTTGAATCAAAGAAACGATTGATAGATATGGACTTGAATTGCTTGCTTGAGTCAAAACCCTACATCACAAATGTTAGCACAACAACACACATGATGCAAGAAGATATTTTATATGATGCTTGAATCTTGATGATGGCTCCAAATGCTTGATTAATTGCTCTTGAATTCTCTATGATGCTCTCATGAAATTTTTAGAATGCTTGGATACTTTGTTAGGAGAAAATGAGAGGAGGAACCTTGTATTTATACTTATCTATGCTTAATATCCTAAAATTACACCGCATCGAGCCAACATATGAATTCATTAATTAAATAAGGCTAAATCCCACTAGAATTTGAAATTGAATCCTGAAAATACCTCAAGGGGGACTAAGACGCCCTAGGTGATGTCATAGTCCCGAGGCATGAAACTCGAGGCACAGACTCTAAAAAGGGACCTATTTAAGATGCCTCAAAATTAGGGTCCCAAGACTTTTGGGGGACAAAGATGCCCTAGGTAGCATCTTAGTCCTAACCTAAAAATCAGGGACACTTAGATAGATTAGCCAAAAAAATAATAATTCATAGGGCTTGTAGATGCAAAATAGGACCAATTAAGGCATAAATGAGGACAAATAAAGCAAGGCGGGCCCAAAAAAGTGTGAAAATGCAAAGGTGTACATTTTTGTACACTACATTTATCCCCCACTTTAGTGAGAGGATGAACTTGCTTCAAAATCACACTAAAGTAGCCAACCACACAATCAAGAGGGGTTCAAATATACAAATAATAGTAAGATAGGATGACAATAATCAAGAGGGTGGCCAAGCTCCCAAGATCAAGATCCTATTTTCAAACCAACATAAGCAAAAAGGAACATGCTTGCAGATGATATATGAAGCCATAACCATATCACAAACATACACCATCAAAGACAAGGAAAAGGAAAAAGGAAAAAGATAAAGGAAAAATACAACAGATCAAGCTTTGACTGGCCATCCAATGCGATGGACCGAGTCTAGGTTGTTTGTCCAAAAAATTTTACGAGTGGAACATGTCCACTATGCAAGAAAAACACATGCTCACAAGGGTGAGTGAAGCTAGGTTTCCACTAGCTGAGCCCTAGGAAGTCCATATCAATGTCATACCCCCATGACTATGATAAGGAAAAAAATAAAATGCATGCTAACAAGGGATAGGGAAGCTAGTTGTTCACTAGGTGAGCCCCATGAAACCATATCAAAGCCATGCCTCCATGACTTTAATAAGGTACAAAAGAAGATGCAATAGGAAATATGAATGTTCGAAGGGATTTTTCTTAGTTCATGCAAGGTCTCATCTTAGGGAACATTGTGCCTAATGTCTCTGAGAGAGGAAAAGTCAAAGAAATATCACACTCTCAGAAGAAATTAACACCAATGACACCACCAAGAAAAGGAAGCACCACAAGAAGAAAGAAAATTGAAAAATTAAACATCAGTGTCGATGTATGCCCCCACTTTAAAGTGGTTGCTAACACCATTGCAATGAGAAATTGCTTTAAAGTAGAAAACATTAGAGCTTGTTTGTAAATCCCTATGCTGAGTCATATGTTTACAATAAGATACATCATGAAAAAGGAAGGGGGCGCCCTCAAAACTCAGTACATCACATGCGAGCCAACTTAAGGCATGTCATCCACATCCCAAGCTTGTTCTTACATATACATGGAAGGCAGTCAACTAGCCATAAGAGACATAGAAAAATGACATACGAGGACAAGGCTACCTAACCTCTTTCCCCCACTTAGTGCAAGACAAGGGTGAGCCAAGATGATTAATGATAAACATGCTAGAGTTAAAATCAGTATCAATTAGAGGAATTAGGTGCCCCCACATAAGGAAGAGCACCAAACTCCTTAAGATGTTGGATTTTACTACTCAAATCCTTACATTCATTAGTAGAATGACCATGAACTCTATGATATGCAAAAAATCAATGTTTGTAGTAGAATTTATTTCATGTTCTTGGAGGGAGGGATATCAAATGATCTTGGAGGAGTCTCAACAAGATACTTTCTTGATCAAAAGTAGGAGATTTTTCTTTGTTTTGTGACAAAGATATCTTTTTCTTAAGCAAATATTTATTTTTTTCTTTCATTTCTTGCAAAGGATAACATTCAATTCTACTAGTGTCTCAGTTTAGGATGCACTACCCTTAAATTCAACTTAGAGGAATCTTTTGTTAGAGTGTTGATATTAAGTGAAGGCTTGTTTATTCCTATGAAGGGACAATAACCAATACCACTAGTCTTTTCTTGTGTTTGAGGCTCTATAGGAACACAAATACCTTGTTCTCTAGCACCACATCCTTTTCCACTTTAACCAAGTTGTTTAATCATTTCATAACCTTTTCCATAAATTTTCTTCAACTCTTTTGGATTCAGTGGTTGTTCATGATTAAGTTCATCAAATTTTGTTGTGTAATTTTATTTTTCTTCTAAAGTGGTTGAGGTGGATGTTTTTGAAGGGTCTTCCGAATTTTGTGTTGACATTACCGCTTTTTCTCTTCTCTTGTTTGAATCTTTGTTTATGATCTTGTATTCTCCCATGAATGTTGGTTCGAAGTCTAAGAAACCCCAATCATATTCTAATAGCTTTGTGATTTTCTCAATGCATTTGTATTTGTCTTTTTGTTCTTCAAGTTCCACTTGTGTAGTTGGTGTCAATGTTTTCAAGGGATTTTCCTTATTTTTCTCAGTGTTCAAACAACTATATGGTTTAGGATCAACTTCAAGTGTGTACAATTTGTTGTTGTAGATATAATTCATTTTATGATGAAGAGTAGAAGGAACCCCATTCATTGCATGAGTTCACGATCTACCTAAAAGGAGATTGAATGAAAGATCATGAGGCATAACATGGACCAGTGTTTGTAATGTGGCCTTTCTAGCTTTAATAGGTAAATTGATTACACCAAGTGGTTTTTTACGCACAATATCAAAGCCATTAATAGATAAAGAGGTGGGTTGGATTTTTGATTTATCGACACCAAGATTATCTGAAAGAATTACACTACACACATTTAAGGATGAGCCATTATCAACAAGGGTTCACTTTATCCCTGTGATATTGTATTGAGATATAATCATGAAAGCATCACATTATTTTTGCACTTCCATAGGAGGGAACTCACTTTGGTGGAAAAAAATGTCAACATTTATTCCTTGAATCATTGTTGTTATGTCATTCGGGTTTGCACTAGAGGGAACCACAACTTGTTGCAAGGTTGTTTGAAGCATGGTGTGATAATTAGGTGAATTCTAGATTAGGGCCCATAGGGATATCTTTGTAGGAGTTTTCTTAAGTTTTTCAACAAGATAATACTCCTTTCCACTATTCGAAGGAAAACAAGGAGGACTAGGTAAGATAGGATCAGGCAAGGGTAAGGTTGTTGAAGGTGTTTTTCTTGGTTGCAGATTGTTCCTAGTGTTGTATGTATGAGCAATGGTATTGTAACTCGGTTGTTGAGACACATTATTCTTAGGTGGTTCAAGGATAAGGATGGATTTTTTTTTAACTTGTGGTTTTTGATAGGGTGGATAAATGATAAGTTTAGGCTCGAGAGAGTAATCCAAGGGGTATCTAATGTTCATAACTTCAAAAGAATTTTCATGATGTCTTAATGAAGGGGAGTCGAATGTCACTTCATCATCTTCATCTAAGGAATTACTATTGTCAATGTTCTCATTTTCTTGCACCATGATATCTTCCCTAGTAGGATATTTTTTAGGAGAACTACAAACCAAATGTTCTTGACATTCAAGGATTTGTTTTTCCAAAATGAATTCATCTTAAATAGGGGAATGGTTGATGGAATTCTCTTGTTCAATAATGTTTTCTCTAGAGGGAGAGAGGAAAATAGGATTGCTGTGGCTCTCATAGCTTTGATATTATAACACTATAATATCTTCTTCACAACTAGGAGATATATCAAGAGAAGGATAGATGTGATCATCCTGATTGTCAATGATTTCATTCTTGTTTTCTAAGGTCTCATTCTCTTGTGCCATAACTTCTACCCTAGTAGGAGAGATTTTACGAGAGAAGCAAACAAAAGGTTCATCACTCTCCATTATTATGTCATGTAAAGTAATTTCATTTCTAATAGGGGAAGCATCAAGAGAAGCACTGCTATGGTTTTCATGATTATGAATGGTTAAATTCTTTTGTTAAAATAGGTCTTTCTAGATGTTAGGAACATTAGGAAGGAGATAGATAAGGTTATCATTTTCAATCCGCTTGTCCTCTTGAAAAATGTTATTTTCATGATCGTTCATGATTCTATCCTCTTTTACTAAAGCCTTCTTACAATTAGGAGAGGTGTTGAGAGATGAATTTGGAATAAGCAAAGTGGTGGCAATGATCTCATCTTCTTGTGCCATACTATCTTCCCAAGGGGGAGGAGAAGAGAGACAATCAAGACTCTCATGATCCATAATGATGATGTCTTCTTTCACCAAGATACCTTTGTCTCTAGTAGGAGATGCATCGAGAGAAGAACAATTATGGTTTTCATGATTGTCTATGCTTGTATATTCTTGTATTATATCATCCTCACCAATAGGCAATGTAATATTAAGGATTATGTCAATTGTTTTTTCCTTTTTCTCTAAGATATTCTCATAACTATGAAAGATAGTAGACGGATGACTAACATGTTTCTTAATGATGTCATTGTGGTACTTTAGATTAAACTCATAAGAGGGGATGTTGTACTTATGCAATCCATTTTTTAAAATATCAAAGCCACATCCCTTGAAAGAAAACATGTTATCATGGAAAAGTAAATAAAGTGTAATGCAATGACTTAAAGTCAAATGTGTAAGTGAAACTTTCAGATTTAAAAAAAGGTAATTTACTGATTACACTATGAATTGATCTAAAAATGGAATGTTTCAAATGAAAATTTGGAATTAATCAATGCATGCAATGAACCACTTTAAGCTAGATTTAGTAAAATGCATGAAACATAAAGCCAACACACTAAAATAGAGAACCAATGGTAGCAAACAGAAGCATGGAAAATCAATTTCAAATCCTGAAAATTGGAAAGTCAAAGTCAACAGGGACTAAGATGTCAATAAGGGAATCTTGGTCCTATTGGTGAAATTATGAAGTTGTAGGGACTGAAATAGACAACAAACAACAGAGAGAGGATTATGAGCCAGAAACCCTAAGAGGGACTAAGACACTAGGATAGGCGTTTTAGTCCTCGCAGAGGTTTTTCTCAGAAAAATAGGAAATTTTGAATTGTCTACAGTGTTCACAAATTTCCTATTCAAGATGTTGATGTTTAGAAGCAGAAAACTATGTCAATGAATGCAAGGAAGAGTAAATTGTAACAAGCAATTGAATGCAAAGTTAATGCAGTTTTTTTCAATTTTGAATGTAATAAGAATGTTTTTAAATGCAATTAAGATGATGAACAATGTACTTTTTAGTTTTTGAACAAAATTAAATGATGCAAGAAAGAAAAAATAAAACCTATATGCACTTTCATTAATGCAAATATGAGAAACCCTAGATGCAATTTTACTAAATATGAGAAACCCTAGATACAATTTCACTAATACAAGATACAATGCAAGAATGAATGCAATCTATATCTAGATCTTTTTAGAAAATCAATTCTCAAAAGGGTCGAGTTCACAAAAATGAATAATAGGGAAAAATATGTTGGTTAGACCACTATTCTCCTATTTATCATTCAATAATGTCCTAGGAGTCCTAATTGGATTGACTATCAACCTGACAAGGCAAGTCAATTCTCAAAAAGGAGAACCTAGGAGGGGCTTATTGTAACTTTTAGGGGTTCACCACCAAGAAAATGCTTGGAAAAGATAAATAATCATTCAACTCACAAAACCTAGTAATGCAAGCTAAATGAAGCCATGCAAACAATAAAATTATGCAATAGGGAGCTATGATGTATGTACCTAGGAAGTCTGGAAATGTAATGAGGATTTTGAAAATGTAAAGAAGCTGTCAAAATATGTTATGGAGGAAAAAGAAGCCCTTACTATTGTCTTAGTCCCACTACTATTTTTTGGGGCAAATGCAGAATATTCTGATGCTGGAATAGGATCCAAAAGAATCTCTAAAAAATTCCACCTAGAGGACAAAGATTCCCTTACTATTGTCTTCATCCTGATCTAAATTTCTAAATTTTTTGGGTGTGGTCCTAAGGCTTGATATCTGAACTTCCTTCTTCTCTGATTTCAAGTTCTGAAACTCCCAGATTTAGCCTATAGGTGAGTTTCCATGAAGATGACAACTTTGCAATGTAACTTTGCAACTTTTCACTTCAAATGATCTTCAAGTTTTCAACCTAAATCTGCAATCATAAACATGCAAGAGAGGAAAAACTTTTTGATTGTTAGTGAATGGGGGTTTTCCTTGGTCAAACCCCTTGTTGGTAATTAAACCTTGAAATGAAATAGAATAATGAAAGGAAATGATGAATGAACAAAATTCATAGTTACAACTCACCAAGCCCTTGTTATAAAGTTTGGAAACTTGTGTGAAATGATTGCAATAGATATGGATCTTGAATCAAAGAAATGATTGATAGATATGGACTTGAATTGCTTGCTTGAGTCAAAACCCTACATCAAAAATGTTAGCACAACAACACACATGATACAAGAAGATCTTTGATATGATGCTTGAATCTTGATGATGACTCCAAATGCTTGATGAATTGCTCTTGAATGCTCTATGACGCTCTCTTGAAATTGTTAGAGGAGGAACCCTGTATTTATACTTATCTATGCTTAATATCCCAAAATTACACCACACCAAGCTGACATATGAATCCATTAATTAAAGGAGGCTAAATCCTACCAAAATTTGAAATTGAATCCTGAAAATATCTCAAGGGAGACTAAGACGCCACCTATGGCATCTTAGTCCCAACCCCAAAAATCAAGGATACTCAAACAAAATCATAAAATTATCATTTATGCATTGGAGAATGTCGGGATTAGATAGAAAAATATATAATTCATAGGGCTTGTACAAGAAAAATAGGATTAATTAAGATATAAATGAGGATAAGTAAGAGAAAGGCGGGCCCAAACATGTGTGAAAATGCAAGGGTATGCATTTTGCTAGACTACATAAATTTTTTGTAGGGATTGGTGTTTATAGTGGGTTGGTGCTTGCAAAATAATTTTAATATCTAATTTTTTCTTGTGAGGCTAGATTTGGACAATAGATCCAAGCAAATTTTCTCACCATGGTTTTTCACTTTTGGGTTTCCACATTAATCTAGTGTTGTCTTGTGTGCTCAAAGTTAAAGTTTAATGATATATTGATTCAACCCCCCCTCTTAGTATATTTGTGTGGTCAAAAACTTATTACATTAGGGTTGGGTTCCTTATAATATTTACATTTCTTAGGTCTTCTTGATGTTGACTTGGAGCTCTTCATTCATCTTGTGGCCACATGTGGTGGTTTGTAGCATCTATTGTTACTATGTTCTTTCCCCTTCTAGCATTGGCCATGCACAAAACCAATTTTTTTTATGACCTAACCTAGCCTCCAACCTCATTAGATTCTAAAAGAGTGGTGTGAATATAAACATGGAACTATCACAAGTCACCTTGGCATTCCCTTTGGCACTGATGTGCTCCTTAGAGACATGTGGAAATGGTTCATGACTAAAATAAAAAAAATGAACTAGATTGATTGTTTCCTTTATATGGCTGAGCATATCTAGGTTTCCAATAAAATGTGTTCGAAGTTTGTGTTGTGATTGATGGACCAACAGATCTTTTTGTTGTATTGATGTCAACGTATGGAAATTCTTTGATTAGTTGCATTATGTTGTCATTAGTAGTATCATTGATGTCAACCTCTAGTGTTTCTTTGATAAGCATGTGTTTGTGGATGTTCAACCTCTTATGTGGTTGAGAAGCTAAAAAGGTGCTGAGATGATGTTTGTGGTGCTTGGTTTCCAAGTGCTTTTGAGAACATTTGAATAAAATAAAAAACAGTGTGGTAAAGAGTGTTCAGAATGGCAAAGTGGTGTCAGTGTTTTTCTTTTCATTTATTCATGGTTGAAGATCTACTTGTGTGGTTCATATATGTTGATTAGAGGTGTTCAGAGGTGGTATATCCAAAGTTTCATGTTCTGGATGATTCAGTAGAAAAAATTGTGTTCACTAGTGTGTGAACTATGATGGAGTGTTATCTAGGAGAAATGGTTTTTCTTTGTATTTCTTTGTGTTGTGGTTTCTAGTTTTGTAGATATGGAAGTGTTCTTATATTGTTCATATCTATCTTCAATCTAAGTTGTTTGAGTTTTGGTTCTCTACAAGGTTGGATTTGTATGTTACAAGTGTGTAGAAGGTTAAGTGGGTGTACAAAATGAGTATGTTCTTCTAGTGTATGATGTTGCAAAGGGTTTGTTAGATTTTAGGGTATTGACATAATATTCTAGATTATGTTTATGTGTTGTGTGTGTTTCATGAGTCATCTTTGGATTTGGTGAAGTATGTACTTAAATGTTTAATGATGTTAACACATATTTGATCAAACTTGGGTGTTTACACTAATTACGGATATGCTTTGGTGTTTGTGGAAGTGTGGTGTGACATGTATATGTGGATTTAGGTCCGAGTTAAGGTTTTATATGGCTCACCTTCATTCCTCTCCATCATGGAATGGTGCTGACCTAATTTGAATTTGCACGTTTGAGGTGCATAGCTGACCTTGTAAATTGTTTTCAAGGTTGAGGATGATATATGGGCATGTGGAGGATCATGATGGGCCAAAAAGTGGCGATATGATGGGTATGTGTAGGGTATGTGGCTGGCGACTTTGTTTTACCCAAAATTGATGAAATGAAAAGGGGTTTTAAAGGAGATTCTCAACTTTCCACCAATATAAATTATGCTTTACTTTCAATTTAATAAATAATTATTATTCATTTTCTATTTGAATTATGACTAAAGTCCTAATTGATAGGTTAATTGAAAAACATCTATAGGTTTCAAACGGTATCACATTTTTTGAATCTGAAACATGCATCAAATTCTATGCTTCGTATACTATAGGATTAAAAAAATAAATTTAATTTCACCAAGTTTTGACCAAGTTAAGGTGGCTAGACATACACATTTTTATATTTTTTAAAAGTTGTAATAAAAAAATCATAATTAATTATTTACTTGGAAAAAAATTACAAAAACATATGTATCACATCGAGACATTAGCCCTCTACTTATATCTAAAATATTATAAAAAAATAATATCATTTTATTGTGGTTAGGGTGGTCAGATAGAAACCTACTTATTTTTTTCCCTAAAATTTACGTACTGCTGCATTGAAATTTCAAATTTTCACCAAATAGATTTTTTTTAAAATAAACCTAGTAGTTTAGAAACTACATTCAATTTACTATAGATTATATTCTTAGATATTTTTGAAATAATATAGATAACTTATTCAAATTTTTATATCAAGTTGTCTGACTTTGATTTTTTTGAATATTTCACCACTTAAGGGCCTATTTTTTTCATGATGATCTTGTACATACCCATATATATGTGTTGAGTTGATGAAGATGTGAGTGTGAAGTGTGTGTAATGTGAATTGTGATGTGAAGTGTGAAAGTGTGAGATTTGAAGCCCTAGAAACATCTTTAAAATCAATACAATTTATCCTTCTTCAATAAATAGAATATTCTTAGCATCCAAATTATGGTTCCCCTTGAGTTGTCTAACTTATTATCCATTCACAACCATGTGAATTTTTACGAATACTAGGGATGGTCAAACATTGTCCATAATCTCTACTTCTTTCCACTCAAAATGATTTATAGGTAGCTACTCCCTTCCTTACCATTTCTTCTCGTCTCAATATGCTATAAGAATACAAGCACAACTGATCTAAGTGAATAAACATAGTGTTCAAATCTAGAAATCCAAGGTTGATGCTCAATCCTAACTCATGACTTGGAAAAAATTTCATGTCAAACTCTCCATTTGCATTTCCCTGCATAGACACCTAAATTTGGACACTTAATTTATCCAAATTTATCTCCTTTCGTCTAAGCATCCTTTTTTTTGCATTAATTAAGTAATATTACTATTATTTAATTAATACCCTTAATTCTACCAAATACCTAAGGTATGTAGTTAATAATTAAATTTCTTATCTCTTTAATCCTCATTTTCATCAAATGAATTAAATAAATATGATATTTATTTAATTCTTCACATGTCACATCTTTTTCTTAATCCTAACCCACCTCCTAATATCTTCATTAGGAATGTGCACATGCCTAATCCTTGATTAGGATGTGTCACATCCTGCAACTTTTGCAAGTTGGCTTCTAATCTTCCTTAACCACTAATTATCTTCTAATCATTGATTAGCTAATCTAATCAACATCTTGGTTAACTCTCCCCATCCCCCAAGGAATTTTAATTCCTTTTTATTCATCCAAGGCTCCTATCTTCCCCATGTGAATTTTTAATTCACTTTTATTCCTCCAAGGAATCTTCTCTTCCCCATGCAAGTTCTAGAACCTTTGACTTGTCACATCACATGTACCAAAGTCTTCTAGAATCTTTGACTTGTCACATCAAGTCACATGTGGGTAGGTACGTACCTTCTTAGGCACCTTGTCTTATCAAAGGTACTTTCCACCTCTCCCTTTGGAACCTTCTCTTATCCACAAGATTCCCCAATCATGTGAATTTTAAATTAACTTTTTATTCATCCAATATTCTCCTCTTCCCCATGTGATCATTGAGAGGTTACATCATCCATTTTCCAAGGTACTTTCCTAGTACTTGTCCTTCCTCCACATCACGTGTCCTTCCACCTCACTTACACCTCATCACATCCCTGGCCATTTCACCTTCCACGTGTCAAGATGTGAGGGCTTGTGAGTCCTCAACTCACCATAGCCCTACATCTTGGCCATGGTGGTTCAATATCAATCATTGAATTCTCTAGAGAATTCAAATTCCTCTATAAATACCCCCTCTTTTCTCTCATTTCAGGACTTTTTGCATTTTGATACCAAACTCTTGCCATTTTTCCATTTAAAACCATACTTAGCAAACTTACACATTTTTCCTTCATCATAGCTATCATCTACCATCATCACACTTTTAAGCTCATTTCGTATCCCATATTACATCTTCATCTCATTTTTCATCCAAGGAGCAACATCACAAATCACATCAAGGTCCAACCAAATGATTGATTCAAGACAAGGTAAATTTTTTGTTTGTTATCTTATTTTGTTTTGAATCCAACTAGGCTAATCTTGAGGTGGTCTTGTGTTTTGTGTTCTCTTGCATTTCTAACTTATTTTGCATTTTCTGGTAGATCACAAACACCTACACACATTTCTGGCACACCCAATGGGTATGAGGGGTGGACCCACCCACAGAGGGGTGGACCCGCCCATAGATAGGAATACCCACCCAAAAAAAGATAGGCGTACTCGCCCACGGATAGGCATACCCGCCTAAAACAGAGGGGTGTACCTACCCACGGATAGGCGTACCCACCCACAGAGGAGCATACCCACCCATGGATAAGTGTACCCACCCAAAACATATAGGTGGACCCGCCCAAAACAACATTTTCTAGAAGGTAAAAATTGCATTTTAAGCATCATTTTTTGTTGTTTTGAGTATTTTGGACCCCCTAATGTGTGTTATTTGTGTCTTTGCAAGGATATAATTAGTGTTTGGTGGAAAATGAAAAAAAAATTACTAACAAATTTCTTGTAGGGCCATCCGTTTTTAAAGCATTTATCAGTTGTTTGTTATTATTTTTCATTAGTTTAGGCACATAGCTTAACTAGGGAGGGTCAAATTTACTTTGTGTGGCATGCTTGTGGTAAGCTATTGATGTATCTAATCCCCTTGATCCATTTGGTGATCCTAGGTGACGAGAAATTGTAGCTTACCGAGTCTTAGAGTCACCCATTTTTTTATTTTTCTTAGCGGGACCTTCTTGGGGATTTCATCGCCCCAAGGGATGATCCCAACCACGTGTACTAGCGAGGTATAGAAATTGGGGAGAGTAAAATTTTTACCTCAATCTAGTCACGTCATTATTGGCGAAGTGTCAGGATGACGTGAAGAGTTGGTCCAAGCCTTTAGTATCTCACTAAGGTTCCCAAATCACAGTTGTGATGGGCTAGTATTCACAGTTTGGGCCTCACGTACTAGGAGTATATTGAGGACTTCTTAGCCACCTTGTTTATCCTAGATAGAGGACATTGTTGGCCATACCCATTCTACTAATCTTAGGATCGTGCTTTTCAAAACCAGTGATTTTATGTTCAGTTAAGTCAGCCTTATCCCTTGATTGTTGTTTGTTGTGTTTTGGGTCCTTTTCCTTAGTCATTTTTGTGAAAAAAAAGTTCAAATTTGTATAGATAGAGGGGCGGACCTACCCTTGCAGAGGGGAAAACCTACCCTACTAGGGGTGAACCTGCCCTCTATCTCAGTCCCTTTTTAGCTTGTTTTTGTTAGATTTGTCCAACTTTTTGTCAAATAGGAAAACTTGCCCTTGAATAGCCTAGTAGGGGTGTACCTACCCTAGTAGGGGCATACCTATCCTTGGATAGGCATACTTTCCCCTTGAATGTTCATTTTTACCACCTGTTTCATCATTTCGAACACCCATTTCACCGTTCTGAGCGCCCATTTCTTCATTCTAATCACTCGTTTCCTTGTTCTGAACATTTGTGCATCCGTTTCGAGAATCCATTCCATGTCCTAAACATTCATCCCCTCGATTTGAGCATCCATTTCCTTGTTTCGTGCAACTATTTACCTATTCCAAACAGTTGCTTTTGCCCATTTTCACTGAATAGGAAAACCTACCCTTGGATGGGTGGACCTGACCTTAGATAAGAAAATCTGCCCCTTTCAGTTGGGTGGACCCGCCCTTGAATAGGCATACTTTCCCTTCAAAGAAACTATTTTTATCCTTCGTTCGGTAGTTTCGAGTGTTCTTTCATTCTGAGTCATCGTTCTTCCATTTCAATTAACTATTCACCCATTTCAAGCATTCGTCTCCACATTCTGAAGGTCAATCTATCTGATTGAACATCCATTTACTTGTTTCAAGTCATCATTCATCCAATCCGAGCATTTGTTCCCTCTTTTAGACTACCGTTCACCCGTAGCCATTCTTCCATTCCAATAATCATTCTCCCCATTCTGATAGCCATTCCCCCATTCTGAGTTGTCGTCTCTCTATTTTGAATTGTCATCTATCCATTTTGAGACTCCATTCATCTATCTCGATAGTTGTTCCCTAGTTTCAAGCTTTCATTCATCCATTCCGAACATTCGTTATCTCCATCCGAGCAATCATTCATTCATTTTGATCATCCATTCACTCATTCTGAGCATTTGTCTCCTTGTTCCAAGAGTTGGTTTCCCATTTCGAGTGTTCGTTTACTCATTTCGACCAATCATTCATCGCTTATGAACAATCATTTCCTTTTTCTGACCAATCATTCATCTATTTTGAACCTCCTCTTGTTACGAGTATTCGTTCACCCCTGTTGATCATTCATTTACTCATTCCGAGTAATCATTTAGTCATCCTGAACCTTTTCCTCCTCATTTCAAAAGTCGTTCATCCATTCTTAGCAATCGTTTACTCATTTCAAGTATTCATTCATCCCTTTTGATCATTCGTTTACTTGTTTTGAGTAATCTTTCATCCCTTCCAAGCGATTGTTTCCCTTTTCTAACCAATCGTTCATTTATTGTGAACCTGGGTATGTGCAGGATCATGATGGGCCAAAAAGTGGCAATATGATGGGTATGTGGCTGATGACTATTTTTTTACCCAAAATTGATGAAACAAAAAGGTTTTTTAAAGGAGATTCTCAACTTTCCACCAATATAAATTATGCTTTACTTTGAATTTAATGAGTAATTATTATTCATTTTCTATTCAAATTATGACTAAAGTCCTGATTGATAGGCTGATTGAAAAACATTTATAGCTTTCAAATGGTATCATATTTTTTGAATCCAAAACATGCGTCAGATTATATGCTTCACATACTATATGATTAAAAAAAGAAAAATTGAATTTCATGAAGTTTTTACCAAGTTAAGGTGGTCAGACATACGAGTTTTTATATTTTTAAAAAGTTGTAATAAAAAATTCATAATTAATTATGTACTTGGAAAAAATTACAAAAATGCATCACATCAAGGCATGAGTCCTCTACTTATATCTAAAATCTTATAAAACAATATAATCATTTTATTGTAGTTAGGGTGGTGGATAGACACCTACTTCTTATTGTTTCCCAAATTTAAGTACCCTTGCATTTGAAATTTCAAATTTTCACCAAATAGATTTTTTTAAACATACCTAGTAGTTTATAAACTACATTCAATTTGCTACAAATTCTATTCTTACACATTTTTGAAATAATATAGATAACTTATTCAAATTTTTATGTCAAGTTGCCTAACTCTATTTTTTTAAAATTTTTTGCCACTTAAGGACTTGTTTTCTCCATGATGATCCTACACATACCCACCTCTTTCTCTCATTTCGAGTAGTTGTTTACCCATTTCGATTAATCGTTTACTCGTTCCAAGTAATCTTTCATCCATTCTGAGATTTTGTCTCCTCATTTCGAGAGTCGTTCATCCAATCCAATCAATTTTTTACTCATTTTAGTATTCGTTCATCCACTCCCCCAATTAGATCATCGCTTTACCCATTAAAATCCCCTAAACTTCATTTTAAGTTATTATCTGAATTAAACTAGGTGTCTGAATTGATCCTCATCCTCAACATCTACTTAGGATTTTCATCCATCCTGAGTTAATCATCATCGTCACCTCAATCAATCTACTTTCAATCTCAAAGTGAATTCAGTGCCACAATCATCTATCTGTCATTTTATTCGATCAATCAATATCCTACATCAGCTAGGGTAATATTTGAATGGGGTTTTCCAATCCCTTTCACCATCCTATTTGATCCATCAGTCGATCTTATCAATCATTGATCAATCTTATCCAATCCAATCTAACCGCATCCTTATCCAATCACCTTCAACCCAATCAATCTACTTCCATCTCGAAGTAGATTTGATGTCATAATCATCCTTTGATAATCAATTCCAATCATCAAAATTAATCCTCTCGCATCATCCAATCATCCTAATCTAAGCTTTAATCTAATCTCGATTTGAGCTTGACCTAAATTGCAATTTGAGCTTTAGTCTATTTCCATCCAATTTATCCTTTCATCTTCATGAGTCATTAGCCTTCATCAATATTAGTCAAGGGAAACCCTAATTACGTTGATGACATTAACGAAAGTCTTGTCGATCAACAAGAATATGACATAGATCCCCTTGACGCTATCATTACTATTGAACTTTCTCCACCCACTTTCCAAAATCCAATCATCCCTTCAAGATATCATGTAATGTCTTCATCCATGCTTAATCACGCTCCTTATGCTACCTTTAACAAGGGATATTGAGTACCTTCCCTGTCTGCATATTTTTCATCTCCTTCATCTACATCATTCTCTTATCCAACACCTGCATCCTCTTATCCTAATCTGTCATCCCAGTATTCCTATCACAATCCCCTATCCATGTCCCCTTATCATAATCCTCCTTACCAGTGTACTCATCGTAATCCAACATCCACACCTTTTTATCTTAATCCTACACCCCCATCAACATATCATAATCCAACATCCACATCTTCTTATCCTAATTTGTCATCCATGTCTCCCTATCTAAATCTTCCATCTCAATCTTCCCATCCTAATCCACCATCCCAATATCCTTACTACAATCCAGCATCCATATCTTACCATCCTAATTCACCATACCAATATCCCTACCTTAACCCTTCATCTAATATTAATCCCCCATCTACTAGACTCCTAGTCCTACATCCAACCCCATTATCCTAGTCCACTAATCCATAATCCCAGTCCTCAACCAATCCCTAATCCTTCATCCACTCCTACCTCGCCATCTAATCCTAAGGAATGCAAGTTTCTTACTCCAGAAGTTCTCTGAGGACTTATGACAAAGAAGGCATCCCCAACTCCACCACTTGAAATCCTAGAGCCATGCCATCCTGACCCATCATTCATGGTCACTAATGATGAGACCCCTCTCCATCCCACACCTATCATTGATGCTACCACCCCTAGCACCACTCAAATCATTAAAACCATCACATCCTCTAAATCCATTGAGCCCCCATCTCCTACTTTGAGATCTACCAAGCCCATTGAAGAAACCCAAATCCAGTCCACTCCACCTACTCCTAGATCCACCCAATCCATCGAAAACACCCAAGTCCAATCCACCCCTCCCACTCCCCCTACATCACCGAAATCCATTCCCATGAACTTCATGAGTCCCCCATCCTTCCATCTCCCCCACTTGAAGAGTCCCTCCAAGACTCCATCATCATGCCACCCACAAAGAAGAGTCATGCCAAGAATTTGATCCAAAGCATGCCAACATATCCCATTCTCGAGATCAAGATCCTATCATCCCATCTAGCCCATCCCAAGATCATAGTATCCCATTCGTTCCATCCCATGATCCCCTTGTCACTCAAGATTTCACCGCTCCATCTCATGAACCCTTATCTCCATCTCCATTGAATTATCCCTTATCGCCTACCATCACAAATCTAGATCTTATCATATCACCTAATCCCTCTTCTGATACCACCCATCCAAATGTTGTTATCCCATCATCTCCATCTCATGATCCTCCATCGTCACCTAAACCTACTATGCCCTCACTACTTTTGTACCCCCTTGGTACCCTCACATTCTTCTATGGTGGTCTCCTTGTAGAAGAAAAACAAAGCATATACACCACCCATCATCCTCCACCTAATAATGGACTCGTATCATTCTTCTAGAATAACAAAAATCCTATCATGGATCGAATGCTCAAGAACATGAACTATCAAGGAAAAGGTTTAGGCCTTCATGAGAAAGGTATTTTAGAGCCCATCCAGGTCAAAGAACAAATTTGTATGCAAAGTCTTGGACATATTTCTCAAGACTCAAAATCTAAAGATGTTGGTACAACCTCTAGACATCCTCAATGAGCCCCTTCCAAAAGAAATATAGGCTCTTCCCATTGCTCCACTAGATTATATGCTGCCATCCCTCCTCCTCCATCATATCACCTCAAAACAACTGTCCATATTCCTCCTTCATATGCTCCATCCATTTTGGGTCCTTACATCCCTCCATCCACCATCTCCCATCCTTCATCTACTCCACCCATCTTGGGTCCTTATGTCCCTCCACCCACTACATTTGTTTTGGGTGCTTATATCCCAAACTCACCTCCTCCATTTCATCCTATTTATCCTTTCATCCATTCATCACCTATCCATGTCATCCATCATAAAAATCCCACTCATATGTCCCCTAATCAGGATCAAAAAAGGAACGTACCCACACATCCTCAAAATCCTACCTCCATCGCTCCACATCATCCATCTCCTTGCACCCATCCCATTGCTACTAAAAGCACTTTGGATGCTAAAGTAAAAATGCATAAATCTAAACATCCACATGAATTAAAATATCCTCATGTCCCCTCTAAAAGACATGGTGATGAAAATCAAATCAAATCCATAGGCCACAAAAGCCCACCAAAGAAAAGATCAAAACCATGTGGATCCCAAAGAAAAAAGATGCAATACCTTCAAATGAAAAATCCATAACAACATCCAAAGTTGCTAATCTGAAAGCCAATCATACACATCCTCCATCTCCTAAATATATTTTGGGTCCTTATGTCCCAAAATTCACTATCCCATCTCCTCCATTATCCCCACATTCTCCATCCATTAACCCTCCTATCCTTTCACATACACTACCACATGTGCCAATGTTGGTCATGAACACATCTCACCATCACACATCCACCCCATCATTCCATCCATACCATTTCCAACATCCTATCCATTATCCTGCATATCTACCCTGTCAAATCCCTCTAATTCATCCTCTTGCATAATCCATTTATCCTACTAAGGTTGTACCAACATCCAACAGTCACTTTGAACATGGGCTCTTAATACTTCATATGGAATTTGATGCTTGATTCTTTCATCCATCTCTTTATCGCATGTATTCCACATCCACTTATCCACCTCCCTATCTATATCCATCTCCACCCACATTCTATCCAAAAAATCCAAAAAAGTCAAAAAAGTCAAGAAAATCCAAAAAGTCAAAAAAATAAAAAAAATTCAAAAATGTCAAGAAATGTCAAAAAATTAAAAAAATTAGAAAAAATAAAAAGAGTAAAAAAGAAATAATTCATCCAATGGTGAAAACTTGGCAAACAAGCACCTTGGATAAGTACCATGATGAAAATTTTGCAAACATGCATCATGAGTAAATCCCCCATCCAACTTACTTCTGCACTTGGGGGCAACTCCATCCCCTTCACCCACCTCTTCCATCCCACCGATCTTACACATCCTCCTTATCATATCCCATTTATCCCAATCTATCCATCCTCCTTATGATCTTGATATAGATAGGGGTAAACATACAAACATGCTTTAGACACCTCTTGGCATACATTCCCCTCATCTGCACTCTCTCCTTATCCTTATTTGCATTCATCTACCTTCTTTATCCCACCTATCATATCCCATTTAACCCAATCCCTTCATCCTCCTTGTGATCTTGATCTCAATAGGGGAAAACATTAAACATGCTTTAGACAACTCTTGGCATACATTCCCCTCATCCATACACTATCCTAATCCTTATTCGCATCCATCTACCTTCCCTATCCACCTTCCATGCTACCATTAATCTCCTTTCCTTCTCCATACGTCCTATCCATATCCATCTCACTCGCTTATTTTCCTATCCTTCTATCTTTCATCCCTCCTGCCTCATTATACATAACATATCTAGAATGGGGGCACCTCTTCCATTGTGACATAGGTCCTTGGAGACATCCATCCATCATAACAATCCCCTCCATCTCCCCATCCTTATCTTCCTATCCATCCATCGTCTAATTCTTTTCATCTCCCCATCCTTATCTTCCTATCCATCCATTGTCTAATCCTTTCCATCTCCCCATCCTTATCTTCCTATCCATCCATCATCTAATCCCTTCCATCTTCCCATCCTTATCTTCCTATCTATCCAAACAACCCCCTCCATCTCCCCGTCTTTACCTCCCTATCTGTTTATCTCTATCCTCATCTCATCTCCTAATCCCTTGTCATTGGTATCTAGCTATAGGCTACTCCCCATGCAACCCAATGCCATCTATCTCATCATCATCACTTGCACTTCTTTTGCACATCTTTCCAATCTTCTGTCACTTCTCATCACTCATCCCCCCATTGTATCATCCTCCCAATACATCTTTTGATGCTTTGGATAACTATCCCATCCCTGAGCTTTGTGTGATCACCATTATCCTATCCTATCCCCCATATCTATCTTGTCTTATCGTATTGGTCCCATCGTTTTATCCCCTTATCAAGGTTATTTCATCATCCTTTATCCATCATTTTTCTTTGTCAAACTACGTTGCCCCTACGTTTTCATGTAGGCAAGGTTGATCATTTGATCCACCCCCGGGGCTCTTTTATTGTATATCATCGATCTTTTCTTTTGTCTGTCTGGTATTTGTCATCCACCATCAAGGCCTCCATCATCCTCTTTCCAATTTTATTCATGGTTAGTCATCAACTTTTTATCGAACTACAAGGGCTTTGTACTTTCACATAGGCAAGGCTAATCTTTGATCAGCCCTTGAGTCCCTAGGTCCTTAGGGTGTGTCAATCTCGTGTCTTGTCTCTCTTGTGTTGTGTCATCAAGCTATGCCCTTATCTAGCTAGTTCTTAACAAACGAGATCCACTGGTATCATCAGCTCCAATTGTTTCTGAATATGTTGAGTCATATCAATCTTTTAGTATAGTATCCATCTTTGGTCTCAACATGATGCATCCTTCCTAATAGACCTCATCAATCCCATCCATCCCTTGATCCTATGGAAAAGGACGTTTGAAATTGATTGTGATCTTTTGATGCTTTTAGCTTTTGTTTATCATTTGAGCTCCCTATCATCACTTGTCATGGTCACCTTGATCCATCATATCATGGTGTGCTTTGACTAGTCAACATAGGGGCGTATCTTGATTTTTTATTTGTTTGTGTCTTCTTAGTTGTCCCACGTAGTACCCACCAAGATCCTTGTGGGCTTGTGTTATGCTATGGCATCCTTGTGTACTTGTGGTTATTCCAATACCTGGCCTGACCAAAGTCATTGTGACTTTGGGGTGTTGGGATAACCTTCTTGTCTATTGTGTTTGTTTCATGCATTAGACACTAATCTGCCTTGGTTCCACATATCCTTGCACTTGGTGTCTTATACTATAGCAAAAATGAATGTTTTGAAAATGGAAAATTGCATTAGGATTGCATTTCATCCCCCCATCCATTCATCCTTCATCAATCTCCCTCCCTTATCCATCCAATCTCTTCTCATCATCCCTTCAATCTTCTTAGAATAATATAGATTGGTTATTCTAAGTATCTTGTCCCCCATCATTTTTATTCCTTTCATCCATCTTACATCTCAATCCAATCCTCATCAATTCAATCTCACACAAACCATCTAATCACATCCTTGGTCTTATTTGCAGCCTTGCTACAAGCCTTGATCCAATCATCACCACCCTCATCATCATGGAGATGTATCCTTCCCTATCCTTTGGTGTTGTTTCGAGATGTATCCTCCTCTCATCAACAACCCTTTTTATTGGGATGTATCCTTCCCTATCCTCGTGTTGTTTTGGGATGTATCCTTCCCTCATCAACAACACTTTCATCATCATTATCATCAGGATATATCTTTCCCTATCCTCGTGTTGTTTTGGGATGTATCCTTCCCTCACCAACAACACTTTGATCTGTAGACACCTAAAAATGACCTAGGCCTGCAAGCTTCATTTTACCACTTTTTTCCTAGCATAATTAACTCATTTAATTATGTCATTGGTCCACATTCGACTATTGATTAAATAATTCATAATTATTTAATTAATTCATGTCATTTATTCCTCATGATTATTAAATAAATAAATTTTATTTATTAAATACGTCATTAATTGTCTAAAGTCTTCCTTTAATTAAATAAATTTCTTAATTTATTTAATTTCCCTTTGTCGTTTATTTTCCTCTTGATTAATTAAATAAATTTTATATATTTAATTTAGTCCACTCTCTTGAATTTTTAATTAAATCATCATTTAATTCAAAATAATTCTTTTGGTCACATTCCTCTATAATTAAATAATATCCTTATTATTTCATTGGTCACCTAAATTAAATAATTTTATTATTTAATTTCTCCAGCAACCTCTTTGTTCATGCCAATCTTATCTTCCAAATCAAATCTTATCTCTTGGCATCTCATTTAATTTTAGCCCTTGATGGAATTATTTCATAATTCAATCTCAACCCTTCATTTCTTGTCATTGCCCTAACTTTGACCTAACCTTAATTCATACTACAACATTCAATCTTGATCATTGATACTAGGGTATTTGTCATCTTCTCATCCTGGCCACACATTCAAAATTGTAGTTTTTATAAAATGACAATTTTGTTCTTATTTTGGGGGATCTCATGCTCATTTTGTCAACTTAGGTTATGATTATTGTCATTTGCAGTCATTGTCATTTTAGTCTATTGTGAGGTCATTTCTTTTATATAAATCCTTCAACCTTTGCATAGGGCTTTGACATTAGTCTAGGTGCTCATTTAAAATCTGAGGGCCTCATTCGATTTGCTGCAAACTAGAAGGTGTAACAAAGGTGAAGCATGGAAGATGAAGATTTATGGTATCATTGTTCCTTTTATTTTCATATTGATTTCCTTTGTGCTTTGTTACTTCAATGGATTTTAATGTTATTGTGCTAACCCTTTAACAAATCTGATTTTCCCTTGATTACATTGGTGAACCCGACGTCATTTTTTCTATTTTTGTACGGTTTTTTTTTGTTTTATGTTGTTTTGCAGGTATAGGTACGGATCGATGCAAGTGTTTTTTTAAAAACATTGTGACGCACTTGATGCGTCGTGACGCATCTAACGACAGAAAAACTGCAATCGCTCTGACAAGCCGCAACTGACAACTATAACGATGCATTTTATTTTTCAAGCCGCATTCGAAGACCCGAACGACGCATTTTCTCTGCCGCGCCGCATCTATCTGGTAAATTTTTTCTTTCAGTGTTGAGGTTCTGATTTTCAGATTTTTGGGTTTTTCTGGTTTCTGGTTTTCTGATTTTCTATTTTTCTGTATTCTGATTTTTATTCCTGCATGTTGGCTAGATTAGATTTTGTGTTATTAATCCTCTCTTGTAGTGTGTGGTGATCCCCATTCGTATGTTGAAGACCATTGTTTCAAAAGATTACTAATTCATTGTTTGCAGATTCGCATGTCAAAGAAGGGATAAACAAATATTGTGCTTGTTTTTATTTCTAGATTAACAAACATTTGAATTTGGTACATATAAAAAGAATCATGTCTTCTTTGATTGATTGTGCTTGTGGAGTGGTAGGTGAGTATGCTCTCACTTGGTGAAAACCTTGTGATCAGAAAACCAGACCCATTCTTATTTGTTATTTACCTTGACTTGGTACATTGGAGTATCCTCTCCCCTCACGCTTTCGGGCGATCTTGGGTGTAAGAGAAACGGTTACCAACTCTAGAAATTGGGCTTGCCTGGGGATTTCATCACCCCAACGTGACTCAAACCGGAAATAGAGCATATCAATTGGTAACTCCAGATGGGAAACAGTTGACTGAGCCCATCAACAGTTTACATCTCCAAAAGTTCTACGCATAACATCAGGGGATGGAGCTAAAAATCATAAAATACAAAAAAATTGAAAAATGATAAAAATCGTCACCTTGATGAAAACCTGGCAAACAGGCATCTTGGTGACACCAAAAAAATCAAAAAATCATGAAAATAGTAAAGAGAAAAATGATTCATTCAATAGTGAAAACCTCGCAAACAGGCACTTTGGACAAGTACCATGGTGAAAACCTGGCAAACAGGCGCCATGCGTAATCAATCATTGCTTTCCCATCTATTGTCACTTTGTCTAAACTTGGCTTAGGATGAAAGGTATCTTCGCCACTATTCCGCAAATCGCCACCACATCCTACCCGACCTGTCATAGTAGCTAAATGATTGACATCAAGTCCTGACGAATGTCCGTCTAGCAAGTCAATAGTATCCCGTCCATATTCCTTGCAAATGGCTAAGTCTTAGACTTGACTGGGGGAAAAATGTTTACCATGCAACGGCAGTGGATGTCACGTATGATCGCCAAAAACATCATAAAATATCCTGAAAAAAGACCAAAAACATTGCAAAATGTCCAGAAGAAAGACCAAAAACATCATAAAATGTCCTGAAGAAAGATCAAAAACATCACAAAAAGTCCTGAAAAAAGACCTAAAAATCATAAAATGTCTTGAAGAAAACCAAACAAATCATTGGACTGCTCGACGCACACAAGTGCACTGTCGTCTCTAGTCAAAGTCAATCAAGTCAATCGGTCCTTGTCATATGTCTGAACTACGTTGTCTCTGCACATTTGCTACATAGGCAAGAATCATGCTTGAGTCCCCGAGACATTAGGTCAGTCCTTTTAGGTTTGTCAAAATAAAATGATGACGCAATCTTTTGCTCATCAAGACAAAATAATTGGTCGTGTCGAACTACGAGGTCTCTGAGTGTATGACATAGGCAAGGCCATCTATCGATGAGCCCCCGAGGCCGCACTAGGTCATTCCATTAGGGTTCATGGCACTACACTGGCACACACGTCCAAGGTCTTCAATCGTTTTCCACATGGGAAAACTCCTAAAACAAAGCAAAACAATCTTTTATTCAACATGACAATCTCATTAGTGCAATCTCATATCATCAAGGCAATATCGGCATATAATCAAACACAAGTCAAATCATCAGAAACCGGTCAAACTGTCAAATTTTGGTTAGTCTTCAGATGAGTCCTTCTGAATGATAACCTCTGTCATTTACATCTTAGGATGTGTCCTTCCTAGGCGTCGTCATCGTCATTCGGCATTTTGAGTGATCCTCTAGACATCTAAAGATCACTCTTCTTGGCATAAGTATTCTTCAGATGTGTCCTTCTGAAGAACCAACTCTGTCATTTATGCCTTAGGATGTGTCCTTCCTAGGCATCGTCATTATTTTGAGAGACCCCTTACGACCATTAGGGATCAAATCCTCTTGACATCAGCATTATTCAGGATGTGTCCTTCCTAAATTCTCCAAATCTTGACATTTTAAGGTCATCAAAACTTTAAACATTCAGATATCTTGACATTATCAATCATGGCATCTTGACATTAGAACAATGAATATCCAGACACACTTGGCAAACACTTGACAATTGTCTTTTGATCTTTTATCATGTTATTAGTTTTTCAGCGAGATCCTACTAAGCAGGATTTAGAGAAGCAACGACGTAGCATGACAATTGACACACATGACTACTAGCTTCTCAACGATGTCCTGGAAATAGGATTTAGAGAATCAATGACGTTTCATGATCTATCCTTGTCTTTTTATGCTTGTGGTTGATTATGACAACAAGACTAGGGCAACCACGCTCGTAGTATGAGTCATGATCATCCTTGTCTGTGACTGTTTGTCTCACGTAATGGTATGACCTTGCACACCTTGATCTATCATATCATGGTGTTTGTTGGCCATTACAGCTTGCCCAATGATGATTAAGAGCAATAAATATTAAAAGTCCTACAGTAAGGTTTTGAAGGATTTGGTCTAGGAATTAACATGCATTTTCATAGGTCTCATATCTTCTCCTCTTGCATCTGGTCGTCTTGTCTCATCGGTCTCATCATCTTCTCTTGTCCATCCCATGATAATATCCTGTGACATCCAAAAACATAAGTGCATACATGATCATATACATTAAATTAGGTCCATACATACATCATACATGGCATTACATCATATACATAAGCACAAGCATTGCATTAACATAATCATCAGCATTGCATCTTTTACATAAATACATCATGCACATCATTAACATAATCATATACATAAGCATTGCATCATCATGCCATCAAAGATCACAAGTAGGCATCATAAGACATGCATGGCATCATAAATTAAGCATCATACATGTCATAATACATAAAACATAGAAAATCACATAACACATGTAGGCCGCATCAAAACTGCATCATCATATAATATCATCTCAAAAATATACAATGTCACAGGATAGAGTCAACAGATATCCCAAAAATGGAGCTCGCAGGCTCAAATAATATATATAGTGTGTCATAATACAAAATGCCCCTAGGGTAGGCCCTCATCATCCCCTCGAGGTGAAGAATGTGGCGGAGGAAACTCTGTCATGGCTGCTGAAACACGGGATGGTCATGTAGTGGCCTGTGTCTATGAAGATGATGGAACTGCAAGTGAAGGCATCATCTCAATAGTATAGAGCACCTGTGAGGTCACTGTGGCTAGACTCTGAGAGATAAAAGGATCTGTAACTGGTGGCTATACTTGGCCTGACTTCTGCACTGAACCAGTGGAACCATGACTATGCCCTGAATGGTGACTCGGAGTATGCCTGCGGGAATGGTGTGACCTGTGACCCGAAGTGTGTCCTGTGGAAGTAGACCCTCTGACACTAGTATGGCTTCTGGTACCACTACCACTGCCTGACCTATGCCCACTGCCTGTCCTCGTCTGTGACTGGGACAAGGTAGGATCCCGTCACTCTGGCGGCACTGCCTGCTCATAAAGGGCCTTGTACTGCCCCAATCTAGTGCTCACTTTGGCCAACTCCCGAGCCATGTCTCCCATGGGTCCTGTATACAAAGTTGCAAACTCAGTACACCACTAGGCTGCATCTTGCTAGCGGATCACCGCCTGGTCCCGCTCTACTCTGGCGACCTCTAGTACCGACTGTAAAGACCTGACCTATGCCAAGCTGGCGTCTAATCTCTGCTAAAGGTCGGCCACTTTCTGATCAGCTGTAGCATCTAGCGGAAACCCTGAAGTGGATGGTATCTCCTCCTCCCCCTCCACCATCTGCCATCTGAGAAGTCTCTTAGCCTCACCTATGGCATCATCCTTCTCGTCATCATCATCCTCATCTTGCCCTTCCACCTCCTCCTCTTGTCTCTCTCCCTCCGCCTCCTCCTCCCCTACCACCTCCATCTCCACTGTCGGTGCCCTGACATCCACCTCCTCCTCCAGTGCCTTGACATCCACCTCCTCCTCCAGTTTCCTAACATCCACATCCTCCTCCTCTCCCTTCACCTCCACATCCTCCTCCTATCTCTCTCCCTCCACCTCCTCCTATCCCCTCACCTTCGGCTCCCTCTCCTGTCTCCCCTCGCCCTCTCCCTCCTGTCTGGGCTGCTCCTCACCCTCACCCTCCTCACCAACCTCTGGGATGGCATCTAATGCTGCCCTCACCACTTGTGGGCGTACCCTTCGGACCTGTCTCTGCCTAGCTCGCTGTCACCTCTGCCCATCTCCGCCATCATCTCCATCCCTGCCTCCATCTCCACCCCTGCCTCCACCTCTGCCTCCATCATCCCCACCCCTGCCTCCACCTCTGCCTCCATCATCCCCACCCCTTCCTCTATCTCCACCCCTCCCTCCATCTCTATCTCTACCTCTGCCTCTGCCTCTGCCTCTGTCCCTGCCTTTGCCACCTCGTCTGACCCATGGCACCCGCGGAATAACCGACCACCTACCAACTGGTGCCGGAACGTTAGGATCTGTCAAGGGCACTGGTCGAAGTGCTTGCCACCATAGATCGTATGCTGGCATCGTACCCGGATATGCTGCTCCTCCTCTCCAACCCCAGGCCTGGGCTACTAACCCATCTATCTACTATGTCGTGAAAACCACTAGGATGGCCGGCCCCCATGCATACTCTATGGATGACCTGGCATACTCTGCCGTCCCCATGGGCACATCCTGCTGCTCACCAAACTGTCTCAATATGCGCTGCGACAGATACATCTCAATGATCAGGGACATCTGCACTATCCTGCCAATAAGGTATATGTACTATCTGTAGAAGCTCAGATGCTCATCCTCATCATCCCATGCCTCACAATCCCTGTATGGCCTCCAGATGAACGTCGCCATGGTATCGATCCGATGCCGCCACCACCCTATCTTTCCCATCTGGGTCTGCTGTAATGCGTCGGCATAGTAGTAGTAGTAGGGAATCCCCTCGGCTAGCTGTGATCTGACAATGGGAGGGCATAATATGGCAATGTGCTCCCATGCCCAGATCATCATAAGGGTGGTCCCGCAGGAGATACTCTCTCCTCTCCTGTATACAACATCGTGAAGCTGGTGATATAGCATCCCTAGCAGGCAAGGACCCCACGCATAAACTGTCCTATCTCACCTCATGCCGACCAGGACGTCCCCCCAACCAATCAGAAATCCATGTCCTCGCCAGTCAGGAATCAGGATACCTGCGATCATCGTCACCAGAAATGCATCAAAGCGAGCATAGTGCTCCGCTAGGAACTCCCATCCGATCTCATAACCCAGAATCCCCAGTCCAGCACCCTGATCCCGATAATAGGTGTATACCTTGATATTTCTACTGCTCTAAGAGTGTAAAATAAATAAGAAACATGAATAACAAAATACCAAGGACACCTCAAGATTAGCCAAAAGAGTGGTTCAACGAAAATGAATGCAAATAAGATAGAACACAAACACTTTTACCTCCCTTGTTGTTGATACCTCTTTGATTGGCCCTTGCTTGGATTGGTTGTGTGCTCCTTAGATGATGGATTGAGTGACTAAAATGCAAGCTTCAATATGCAAAATGATGAACAAAGATGGTTGAATGATTGAAAAAGGCTTGAGGATTCAAATGGATAGCATGTAGTTATCAAAATGCAAAGTGTTGGGGAAAGCAAATGGGCAGCATGTAGTTGCTCAAATCAAAAGTGTTGAAAATGCCCATGAGGAGGGGGTATTTATAGGAGAATTTGAATTCTCTAGAGAATTCAACGGTCAAGATTGCTCCAACAAGGCCAAGATGAAGGGCTATGGTGGGTTGAGAATCCACAAGCCCTCACATCTTGACATGTGGAGGGTGAAGTGGACAAGGGGAGATGAGGTGTAAGTGAGGTGGAAGAGAAGGTACATGAGGTGGAAAAAGGACATGCACCTTGGGGAGTGAGGAGATTTCCACAAAAGGGATTTCTTTGTCCCCAAGTGGGAGTGAAAGGGGACTTTTGAGGAATTTTAGAATTCCTCAAAAATCTACATGGGAAAAGGAAAGGTGGTTGGGGATATAAATGTGAATTAAAAATTCACATTCATAAGATGATCTAGAGGATAAAAGGTGGGTTCCAAAAAGGTGGGACTTGGTCACATGTGGAGATTGTGACAAGTCCAAGGTTGGTCACATGTGAAGATTGTGACAAGTCCAAGGTTCTAGAAGCCTTGGAAGGATGGAATATGAATTAAAAATTCACATATAAAAGAGGGGAATCTAGGAAGAATAAAAAAGAATTAAAAATTCCTTGGAGAATGATTAGGCTTAATTAATCAATAATTAGAAGATAAATAAGGATTAAAAGCCAACTTGCAAAAGTTGGAGGATGTGACACATCCTAATCAAGGATTAGGCATGTGCACATCCCTAATGAAAAGATTAGGAAATGGATTAGGATTAGATGAAAATGACATGTGAGGAATTAAATAAATGTAATATTTATTTAATTTATTTGATGAAGAGAGTGATTGTGGGTGCTGCATTTAATTATTAATTAAAATAATCTTTTAGGATTTAGTAAGTAGAATTAAAGATATTAATTAAATAATAGAATACCTAATTAACTCCTGATAAGAGGATGTTTAGATGAAAAGTGATAAATTTGGATAAATTCATGTCCAATTTGGATGTCTGATTTTGGCCCCTCTTGAGATGGTGTTACCAAGCAGCATCATTTCAAAGAATATTAAAATATAGAACCATAAGAAGATGGTTAGATTGGAAAAGATTCAATCATCCAAAGTCTTACACCAGGTGCTGTTGCCTGATGAAAATTAGGGAATGCAGCTGATGCCCTCGAGGATGCGGGTTGAAGAGAACACGCGGTGTGCTCCTCGTAAAATAGATGATGTGATGCAAGGAGATAAGAAGATGACAAGGTGATGGGGAAGAGAGGCAATAAGGAGATGGATGAAGCACAAATGGATTTCAAAAGGCGATGTCGTCCTACCAAGGTACAAGCCAAAATGGGTTGATGATGGATGGAGGTTGTCAATGAGGAAATGAAGGATCCCAAAAACAACACGGTAGGATAGGGAAGGATACATCCTAATCGAAAGTAGTATTGATGGTGGCGATACATCCCAAACACGTACTGCTGATAGGATGAATACCCCCGATGATGATGAAAGTGTTGTTGGATGAGGGAAGGATACATCCAAAAACACCACTAAAGGATAGGGATGAATACCTCCCGATGATGATGAAAGTGTTGTTGATGAGGGAATGATACATCCCAAAACAACACCAAAATGGATAGGAAGGATACTAATGGATGATGATGATGATGGGTCAAGGCTGATAACAAGACTGAGAAGCAGACCAAAGATATGATTAGATGATTTGGGCTAAGTGGAATGGATGGAGATTGGATAGAGATAAGGATGAAGGATGAATGATGAATGGATGGGGGGATACATGCAAGACGATAGAATGGAGAATGAGATGCAATTCTAAATGCAATTTATCATCTTTGGAGCACTAGTTTTTGCTATAGCAGCAAACACAAGACACCAGGGTATGAAGAACCAAGGTGAATTAGTGTCTAATGCATAAAACAAACACAACAGACAAAAAGGCTATCCCAACACCCCAAAGTCACAAAGACCTTGGTCGGGCCAGGTATTGAGATAACTACAAGCACAAAAGGATGCCCCAGCATAACACAAGACCTCAGGGATCTTGGTGGGTACTACGTGGGACAACCAACAAGACACAAATAGACATAAAAAGATCAAGATATGCCCCTATGTTGACCAATCAAAACACACCATAATATGATGGATTATGGCGATCTTGACAAGTGATGATAGGGAGCTCAAATGATAAACAAAATCCAAAAGCATTAAAAGATTGCAATCAATTTCAAATGTCCTTTGCCATAGGATTGAGGGGATAGATGGGATTGATGAGGTCTGTTAGGAAGGATGCATCCTATTGAGACCGAAGATGATGGATACGAAGCTAAAAGATCATTATGACGTGGGATGTTCAAAATCGATTGGATTTCATGATACAAGTGGATCTTGTTTGTTAAGAACCGGCTAGATAAGGGCATAGCTTGATGACGCGACACAAGAAAGACAAGACATGGGACTGACACACCCTAAGGACCTAGGGGCTCGAGGGCCGATCAAAGATCAGCCTTGCCTACGTAAAAGCGCAAAGCCCTTGTAGTTCGATGAAATGTGCACGACTGACCAAGATGGAGACCTTGATGGATGGTAAAGATGGGATGGACAAAAGGAGAAAGACCGATGATAAATGATAGAGGACCAAAGTGGACAATGAAGATCGATTATGGAACCCCGGGGGTAGATCAAATGATCAACCTTGCCTACGGGAAAGCACAGGGGCAACGTAGTTCGACAAGACCAAAGAAAAACAATGGATAAAGGATGATAAGATGATAGGACAAGTGGATAAAAAGGTGGGACCGATACAACAAGATAGGATAGACCTAGTGGATTGGATAGGATGATGACGATCACATAAAACTCAGGGCTGAGATAGTTATCCAAAGCGTTAAAATGACTTGAAAGGATGAGATGAGTGATGAAAAGTGATAGGGATTGGAAATATGTGCAAGAGAAATAGGAGTGATGACGAGTAGATAAATGACATTGGGTTGCATGGGGGGAGGTCTATAGCCAGATACCAATGACAAGGGATTGTGAGATGGGATGAGATGGGATGAGGATAAAGATGGAAGATTGGATAAAGATATAGGAATGGGGATGGGAGGGATTGTTTGGATGGATGGGAATATAAGGATGGGGAGATGAAAGGGATTTTGTAATAGCTAGATACGAAGATAAGGATGATGAGATGGAAGAGATGTTGTGATAGATGGATAGGGTAAGAAAGATTGTGAGATAAAAGGGATGCTAGGATAGATGGATACAAAGATATAGATGGGGAGATGGAAGGGATGCTGTTATGATAGATGGACAGGGAGATGAAGGGATGTTGTGGACGGACGACGTCCCAAGGACCATGTCACAAAGCGAGCTAAATGCCCCCACTCTAGATATGTCATATATGAGGAGGCATGAGGGACAAAAGACAAGTGGATGGGAAGATAAAGGGAGATAACTAGATGAGAATAGGGATGGGTGACTATGAATATGATAGAGCATGAATGAAAAGGAATGTATACTCAAGAGGTGTCCAAACATGCATAGATAGGTGCCCCTATTTTGATCAAGATCAAAGAAAAAGATGGATGGAATACATAAATCGGGATATGATGGTAGGATGTGGAAGATAGGTGGGATGGAGGGGATTTATGAAGAGGACGGATAATAGGAAGACGGGTGCATAGTTGGAAGCATAGCGATGGAGGGAATGCATATGAGGAAGTTGCCCACAAGTACAGATGGGGATTTACACATGACGCCTGTTTGCTAGGTTTTCATCATGGTATTTATCCAAGGTGCTTGTTTGCTAAGTTTCACCATTGGATCTAATTATTTCTTTTACTTTTTTCTCTTTCTTTGACTTTTGACTTTTGGACTTTTGATTTTTGATTTTTTTTTTGACTTTTTTTTTGACTTTTTAGAAGATACATGATAAGGATATGGATGAAGGACTCACATCAAGTTCTCATACTTCAGGTAGTAAGAGCCTTACAACGAACCGACTATTGGATGTTGGTACAACCTTATGAGGATAAATGGATTATGCAAGAGGATGAATTAGGGGATTTGAGAGGAGATACACAGGACAATGGATGACGCCTAAAGGGTATGGATAGAATGATGGGGTGGATATGTGATGGGGAGATGTGTTCAGGACCAACATTGGCACATGTGGTGGTGGATGTGAAAAGATGAGAGGATTAATGGATGGAGAATGTGTGGATAATGGAGGAGATGGGGTGGTGAACTTTGGAACATAAGGACCCAAAACAGACTTAGGAGATGAAAGGGGTGTATGAATAGCTTTTGGATTAGTGACTTTGGATGTTCTTACAAATTTTTCATGTGATGGCATTGCATCTTTCAATCCACCATAGTTTGATCTTTGCTTTGGTGGGCCTTTGTGGCCTGGCTGTGATTTCATTTAGATTTAGATTTTTCTCTTCACCATGTATCTTTTAGAGACATGGGGAGCCGTGAATCCATGTGGATGTTTAGATTTATGCATTTTTCTCCTTTAATGTACCAAAGTGCTTTAGTAGCAAATGGGATGAGTGAATGATGGATGATGTGGAGGACACATGAATGGAGGGATGGAGGTAGGATTTTTAGGATGATATGTGGATGGATGATGTAAGGTACGTGCCTTTGTTGATCCTGATTAGGGAACATGAGAGTGGGATAGTTATGATGGGCGACATGGATAGGTGATGGATGGATGAAAGGATGAATAGGACAAGATGGGGGAGGTGATTTTGGGATATAAGGGCCCAAAATAGACTTAGGACTTGGAGGATATGGGATTGGGGATGAGGGGACATAAGGACCCAATATGGATGGAGCGGATGAAGGAGGAAGATGGACGGTTGTTTTGAGGTGATATGATAGAGGAGGAGGTATGGCAACATATGATCTGGTGGGGCGATGAGAAGAGTCGACATGTCTTTTGGAAAAGGCTCGTTGAGGACGTTTAGAGGTTGTACCAACATTTTTGGATTGCAAGTCATGAGTAGTACATCCAAGACCTTGCGGATACAAGTGTTCTTTAGCTTGGATGGGCTCTATAATACCTTGCTCATGAAGGCCTAAACCTTTTCCTTGATAGTTCATTTTCTTGAGTATTCGATCTAGGACAGGATTTTTGTTATTCTGGAAGAATGATGCAAGTTCATTATTAGGTGGAAGAGGAGGGTTGGTGTATATGCTTTGTTTTTCTTCTGCGAGGAGACCACCGTGGAGGAATGTGAGAGGACCAAGGGGATATGCAAGTGGTGTGGGGAGAACATTTTTAGGCGATGATGAGGGATCATGAGAAGGAGATGATGGGATAGCAACATCAGGAGAGGGACTTGGGGCCATGATAGGATCTGGAATTGTGGTAGTAGGCTCATGTGATGGAGATGGAGATGTAGCAGTGGAAGCTTGAATGTCAAGGGGATCATGGGATGGAATGGATGGGGGACTGTGGTCTTGAGGTGGACTAGATGGGATGGTAGGATCTTGATCTAGAGAAGGGGATATGTTGGCATGCTTTGGATTAGACTCGTGGCATGACTCATCGTGTGCGAGAGGCATGGTAATGGACTCTTGTTGGGACTCTTCAAGTGGGGGAGATGGAGGGATGGAAGATTCATGAGGTTCATTGGAATGGGCTTTGGTGCTACTAGGAGTGGGAGGAGTGGATTGGATTTGGGTGTCTTCGATGGATTGGGTAGATCTAGGAGTAGAGGGAGTGGATTGGACTTGGGTGTCTTTGATGATTTCAGTGGCTCTCATAGTGGGAGATGTGGGTTCAATGGATTTAGTGGGTTCAATGGTTTCAATGGTTTGAGCAACACTATGGGTGGTAACGTCAATAATAGGTGTGGTATGGAGAAGGGTCTCATCACTAGTGACCGTGGATGATGGATCTAGATGGCATGGTTTCATGACTTCAAGATGTGGAGTTGGGGATGGCTTCTTTGTAATGAGTCCTTGGAGAACTTCTAAAATGAAAGACTTGCATATGGTTGGCTTGGCTAGGGTGGTAGAAATGGATGAGGGATTATGGATTTGTGGACTGGGGTTAGATGGAGGAATGGGATTGAATGTAGGACTATGAGTAGATGGGGGATTAGAATTGGATGGAGGACTAGGAGTAGATGGAAGACTAGGATTGGATGGAGGTCTAGGAGTAGATGGATGAATGGGATTGGGTGGAGGGTTAAGATAAGGATATTGGAGTGGTGAATTAAGATAGGGGGACATGGATTGTGGATTAGGACAAGAGGATATAGGTGGTGTAGTGGGACAAGAGGATGTGGGGGATGGATTATAATAAGGGTATTGGGATGGTGGATTAGGATGAGGAGACATGGATGTAGGATTAAGGTAAAAGGGTGTGGATGTAGGATTAGTATGGGAAGATCAGAAAAGAGGATTAGGATAGGGGGACATGGATGGGGAATTTTAATAGGAATGTTGTGATGGAAGATGAGGATAAGAGGATGTAGATGTTGTGTAAGGGGATGATGTAGATGAAGGACATGACAAATATGAAGAAGATATTGGATATCCATTGTCAAAGGTGGCATAAGGAGCATGATTAGGCATGGATGAAGGCATAACATGATAACTGGAAGGGGTGATTGGATTGTCGAAAGTGGGTGGAGAGATCTTACTAGTGACAATAGCATCAAGGGGATCTACGTCATATTCTTCTTGATCGACAAGACTTTCGTTATCGTCATCCACGTAATTAAGGTTTCCCTTGACTACTATTGATGGAGGATGATGATTCATGATGGTAAAAGGATAAAGAGGATGGATAAAATATTTTGGATGGGAACGGATTAAAGCTCAAATTAGGATTTTGGTCAAGTTCAGATTAGGATTGGACAAAAGCTCAGATTAGGATGATTAGATGGGATTACTTTTGATTTTGATGGGATTCGGTAGACGAATGATTGGATCGGGTAGATGATTTGATGAATTTGATTAAATTACTAGATCAATTTGATGGGATAGGATCAAATGATTAGATGATGTTGATTGGATAATTGTGATTGGATGAACTTGATCGGATTAGTGTGCTTGGATTGATTAGATGAACAAAGGAATGTATTTTTTGATTAGATAAGAAGAAATAAAAGGTACCACTAGATAGATGATGAAAAATTAAGCAATTTTGGTTTTTGAACGAAGTTGATTCGACGTACGGTTTGTAAATGGTGGCCCCGGGAAGTTAGGGGCGTGTCCACCCCACGATGCGGGGCGTGGCCACCCTGGGATGGTCAAATTCTTGATAGGAGGAAATGGAAGGTATCACTAGATAGAGCTTGAAAAATTAAGCAACTTTGGTTTTTGAACGAAGTTGAT
>VDFB02252616.1:175201254-175226705 GCA_007258455.2 Sequoia sempervirens
ATGGATCCAAATGGGGTATGTGTCCAGAGGGAACCAAGAAAAACGCATGCTGACAAAGAAAACTAGGGGCGACAGCCGCAGAAATCGTGGCGCCACCACCAGAGTAAAATCGGGTGCACACCAGCAGTGAATGGCCAATGAAGTGGCCACTGCCAAGGGCGCCACAGCCAAGGTGGCCAAAGGAGCTTGCCACAAGGCCTGTGGGACAAAGCGGAGCCGGATGGTGGCAGTGGACAATAAAATGATAAAACAAACCAAGGACAAAAATGGAAAAGATGCCACGGGATAACACCAAGCAGCACAATCCTATGACAATATTACGCATGGTGACCCAGGGATGCACAAGGCCGAAATAATGGAGCACAGATGTGGAGGCACAACCGTGGAACACCGGCCACAAAGGGATGGAACCCCAAATGAGATAAATGGAAAGGGCTCCCTGGACCAACTCTTTCACATCTGGCATCACCCTAGGCCTATTTTCCCAATTATGACGAACTAGATTGGGGTACAACTTTTATTCTCCCCTTTATATACCCTACCGGTACACGGGTTGAATCGGCCCCTTTGGGGTGATGAAATCCCTAAGCAGGTCCCACTAAAAGGAAGACACTAACTATTTCCAACTACTCCCCAGGCTCACACGAAGTGCAAGGGGAAAGTGAAAACAAATCAATGCCCCTTTGGGTAACACAACAATAAGCAACCACAGCAAACAGTGAGGTTTAATCCCCCTAATTAGACTATGTTTGAAAACAACAAAGATAATTTTTGAAAGTCTGATTATGTAGATGACCCTGCAAACAAATATTAGCTGTCATCTTTTTCATCTTTGGTCAAATTCTGCCATAATATGCTGCCAAACGTTAGCGAAAAATAGCAATATCCTTGCCACCACAATGTTAGAGAGTTATCACGTGAAAACTGCAAAAAACTAGAGCAAAAACGAAGCCAAAACGCCTATTTTACCTTCCAAACTATGTGTTTTGGGGCGCTACCGCGCTTCTGTGGAGGGCGCTGTCGCGGTTCTGTGGAGGGCGCTGTCACGGTTCTGTGAAGGGCGCTGCCGCAGTTCTGTAGTAATCTTTGTTAGATTTTTAAGAAAAAAAGGGAAGTTGTGCCCCTCCCACTGCTAGAAAAGTGTTAGAAAAACCTTTTAAATATATCCCTAATCACAGCAAACATGTTAGAAGGAATAAAACTTTCATATGTGGGGTGCTACCGCCTTTTTGTAGTGGCCAAGAGGGCGCTGCCGACATTCTGCAGTAAACTTTGTCAGATTTTAAAGAAAAAAGGAAAGTTATGCCCCTCCCACTGCAAAAAAAGTGTTAGCAAAGCCCTCTAAATATGTCCCTAATCACAACAAATGTGTTGGAAGGAATAAAAAATTTAGATATGGGGCGCTACCGCCTTTTTGTAGTGGCCAAGAGGGCGCTGCCAACATTCTGCGGTAAATTTTGTCAGATTTTAAAGAACAAAGGAAGTTATGCCCCTCCTACCGCAAAAAAAGTGTTAGCAAAGCCCTGTAAATATGTCCCTAATCACAGCAAACATGTTAGAAGGAATAAAACTTTCATATGTGGGGTGCTACCGCCTTTTTGTAGTGGCCAAGAGGGCGCTGCCGACATTCTGCGGTAAACTTTGTCAGATTTTAAAGAAAAAAGGAAAGTTATGCCCCTCCCACTGCAAAAAAAGTGTTAACAAAGCCCTCTAAATATGTCCCTAATCACAACAAATGTGTTGGAAGGAATAAAACTTTTAGATATGGGGCGCTATCGCCTTTTTGTAGTGGCCAAGAGGGCGCTGCCAACATTCTGCGATAAACTTTGTCAGATTTTAAAGAAAAAAGGAAAGTTATGCCCCTCCCACTGCAAAAAAAATGTTAGCAAAGCCCTCTAAATATGTCCCTAATCACAACAAATGTGTTGGAAGGAATAAAACTTTTAGATATGGGGCGTTACCACATTTTTGTAGTGGCCAAGAGGGCGCTGCCAACATTCTACGATAAAATTTGTCAGATTTTAAAGAAAAAAGGGAAGTTGTGCCCCTCCCACTGCAAAAAAAGTGTTAGCAAAGCCCTCTAAATATGTCCCTAATCACAGCAAACATGTTAGAAGGAATAAAACTTTCATATGTAGGGCACTACCGCCTTTTTATAGTGGTCAAGAGGGCGCTGCCAACATTCTGCGGTAAAGCAGAGGGCGCTGTCGCCTTTCTGTGAGTTTTTCCTGAAAAATTCTTAACTCGAAGAGACGTTAAATGCAAGACCCGTGTGTGGGTCCCACCGGGCGTGCCAAAAATGTATACCTTGATATTTCTACTGCTCTAAGAGTGTAAAATAACTAAGAAACATGAATAACAAAATACCAAGGACACCTCAAGATTAGCCAAAAGAGTGGTTCAACGAAAATGAATGCAAATAAGATAGAACACAAACACTTTTACCTCCCTTGTTGTTGATACCTCTTTGATTGGCCCTTGCTTAGATTGGTTGTGTGCTCCTTAGATGATGGATTGAGTGACTAAAATGCAAGCTTCAATATGCAAAATGATGAACAAAGATGGTTGAATGATTGAAAAAGGCTTGAGGATTCAAATGGACAGCATGTAGTTATGAGAGTGCAAAGTGTTGAGAAGGAAAATTGGCAACATAAGGTTGCTCAAATCAAAGAGTGTTGGAAATTCCTTTGAGGAGGGGGTATTTATAGAGGATCTTGAATTCTCTAGAGAATTCAACGGTCAAGATTGCTCCAACAAGGCCAAGATGAAGGGCTATGGTGGGTTGAGAAACCACAAGCCCTCACATCTTGACATGTGGAGGGTGAAATGGACAAGAGGATATGAGGTGGAGATGAGTTGTCAAAAATGTACATGAGGTGGAAAAGGACATGCACCTTGGGGGATGAGAGGATTTCCACAAAAAGGGATTTCTTGTCCCCAAGTGGGAGTGAAAGGGGCATTTGAGGAATTTTAGAATTCCTCAAAAATCTACATGGAAAAATGAAAGGTGGTTGGGGATATAAATGTGAATTAAAAATTCACATTCATAAGATGATCTAGAGGATAAAAGGTGGGCTTCAAAAGGTGGGACTTGGTCACATGTGGAGATTGTGACAAGTCCAAAGGTTGGTCACATGTGGAGATTGTGACAAGTCCAAGGTTCTACAGAAGCCTTGGAAGGATGGAATGTGGAAAAAATTCACATATAAAAAGGAATCTAGGAAGAATAAAAAATGAATTAAAAATTCCTTGGAGAATGATTAGGCTTAATTAATCAATAATTAGAAGATAAATAAGGATTAAAAGCCAACTTGCAAAAGTTGGAGGATGTGACACATTCTAATCAAGGATTAGGCATGTGCACATCCCTAATGAAGAGATTAGGAAATGGATTAGGATTAGATAAAAATGACATGTGAGGAATTAAATAAATGTAATATTTATTTAATTTATTTGATGAAGAGAGGATTAAAAGGGGGTAAGGTATTTAATTATTAATTAAATACCTTAGAGATTTAGTAGAATTAAAGATATTAATTAAATAATAATAATATTACTTAATAACTCGGATAAGAGGATGTTTAGATGAAAAGTGATAAATTTGGATAAATTAAGTGTCCAAATTTGGATGTCTACAATAGGCACGGAAGGTCTGCTCGCCATGCCACGGATCGTAGACAATCCGCTCCCCTCGAGTAGGAATCCAGAGAATCCAGTAGACGTCCTCCAAGGTAATGGTAGCCTCACCTATCGACAGGTGGAAGGAACAGGTCTCAGAGTGCCATCACTCGCATAGAGCAACCAATAATCCCCTGTTCGCTCGAATGGCAGGCATGAACGCAACATAGAATAGGCCCAATCACATCGATCGATGTCGCTCCTGTGGGCCTAGCTGATCAGCAAACTGAAAGGTGATCGGTCTGGTCTCTCTCGTGTAGATAGGGGCAAGCTGCCTCTGCAAAAAGATGAACACTGCATCAACACTTTTGGACAACTGACAACATCATGGAAAGCAACTAAAGGCATGAAAACATCAAAACAAGTTTTACTAAGACAACAGGCAAGTGCGTCGCAACCAAACAATTGCGTCGCGAAAACACAACTGCGTCGTTCAAAACATCAAATGCGTATTAATATGGCAATTGCAGCTCTACATAACAATTGCGTCACTAAAAAGTGAATGCGTCGCAACATAGCTATTGCGTCGCGATATGGCAATTGCGGCGTTTAACATGGCGATTGCATCGCAAAATAACGATTGCGGCATTCCACCAGTCAATTGTGACTTGCAAAGTCAATTGCATTGCACTAATTGGCAAATGCAGCACGAAAAACTGGTGAATTCAATTTGGTCTGTGCACTTGCATCGCGACGCATCGAATGCGTCAAACGCGAAAGCAATTGCGGCTTACGCAAATGCGTATGCGTTGCGGCGCATTCGTTGACTACCCTAGAAAGCATTAAATAGCACGTAAAATGATAAAATGACAAAGTGAGTTTAGGGTACATACCGCCGGCTCTGAGCCCTCTGGCCGTCTAAAGGTCCTCACAATCTCTCCGCAGTGCTCTGATATTGGAATAACCATCCTCGCTGCTGTGCCTTTTGCTCTGAGCTCTCAAGTTTCGCAAGGTAAATAGTGAAAGTGAATTGACTTTACTCCTTTGGCAACCTATTTATAAGGTCAAAATGACATTTTTCAAACAAGGTCAATACTGGAGGCTCATTTGAGCACTTTTGACTTCCCCGTAGGTTGCTTTAAACATGTCAGAATCTGAAACCGGCTGCGCTGTTGTTTTTCTAGTCATCAAATTGACTTATCGGGACCCTTTGCAAATTTTTTCTGGCGCCGACCCAAAATTTGAAAAATTCCCGAGGGGGTAGTGATACTCTGCGCCCTCGCTGGGGCATATCTTTGACTTATTTTCTTTGTCACAACGCGACAAGCGACATTATGACAAAGAGGGGCAAAATGTAGACACCTAAAAATGACCTAGGCCTGCAAGCTTCATTTTACCACTTTCGTCTTAGCATAATTAAGTCATTTAATTATGTCATTGGTCCACATTCGACTATTGATTAAATAATTCATAATTATTTAATTAATTCATGTCATTTATTCCTCATGATTATTAAATAAATAAATTTTATTTATTAAATACGTCATTAATTGTCTAAAGTCTTCCTTTAATTAAATAAATTTCTTAATTTATTTAATTTCCTTTGTCGCTTATTTTCCTCTTGATTAATTAAATAAATTTTATTTATTTAATTACGTCGCTAATTAAGTCCCCTTCTTTTAAAATTAAATAAATTCTTATTTATTTAATTTTTGTCCACTTTCCACTATAATTAAATAATTATTTTAATTATTTAATTATTCATTAGCCTCTTCTCTCATTAAATTAAATAAATTTTATATATTTAATTTAGTCCTCTCTTGAATTTTGAATTAAATCATCATTTAATTCAAAATAATTCTTTTGGTCACATTCCTCTATAATTAAATAATATCTTTATTATTTAATTATTTATTGGTCACCTAAATTAAATAATTTTATTATTTAATTTCTCCAGCAACCTCTTTGTCTGTGTCAATCTTATCTTCCAAATCAAATCTTATCCCTTGACATCTCATTTAATTTCAACCCTTGATGGAATTATTTCATAATTCAATCTCAACCCTTCATTTCTTGTCATTGCCCTAATTTTGACCTAACTCTAATTCATACTACAACATTCAATCTTGATCATTGATCCTAGGGTATTTGTCATCTTCTCATCCTGGCCACACATTCAAAATTGCAGTTTTTATAAAATGACAATTTTGTTCTTATTTTGGGGGATCTCATGCTCATTCTATCAACTTAGGTTATGATTATTGTCATTTGCAGTCATTATCATTTTAGTCTATTGTGAGGTCATTTCTTTTATATAAATCCTTCAACCTTTGCATAGGGCTTTGACATTAGTCTAGGTGCTCATTGGAAATCTGAGGGCCTCATTCGATTTGCTGCAAACTAGAAGGTGTAACAAAGGTGAAGCATGGAAGATGAAGATTTATGGTAACATTGTTCCTTTTATTTTCATATTGATTTCCTTTGTGCTTTGTTACTTCAATGGATTTTAATGTTACTATGCTAACCCTTTAACAAATCTGATTTCCCCTTGATTACATGATCCATTATCAACCCATCATTGACAACAGTCCATCTATCATTAACCCGTTTTAGCTTGTAGCTCGATTGCGGCAACATTACATTTGTCCTAAATCCATTTGTGCTCCATCCATCTCCTATCACTTATCATCCTCTCACTCCATCCCCTTGCATCCTCTTTCTCATATACCTCTCGCATCACCTCATTCATTTCAAGAGCACACCCATGTTCTCTTGAACCCACATGTCCTCTCGAGGGGGCATCCTCCATCCCTAACCTTCATCTTCATTCCCATAATCTTTCTTCTCAATCACTCTATTGATCACTAGAGCATCTTTTCCAATCTAACCATCTTTTGGGTTTTATGTTTTAATATTCTTTAACACCATTTCAAAGAGGGGAAAAATGTAGACACCTAAATTTGGACACTTAATTTATCCAAATTTATCTCCTTTCATCTAAGCATCATTTTATTTGCATTAATTAAGTAATATTACTATTATTTAATTAATACCTTTAATTCTACCAAATTCCTAAGGTATGTAGTTAATAATTAAATACCTTAATCCTCATTTTAATCAAATGAATTAAATAAATATGATATTTATTTAATTTCTCACATGTCACATCTTTTTCTTAATCCTAACTCACCTCCTAATCTCTTCATTAGGGATGTGCACGTGCCTAATCCTTGATTACGATGTGTCACATCTTGCAACTTTTGCAAGTTGGCTTCTAATCTTCCTTAACCACTAATTATCTTCTAATCACTGATTAACTAATCTAATCAGCATCTTGGTCAACTCTCCCCATCCTCCAAAGGATTTTTAATTCATTTTTATTCATCCAAGGCTCCTATCTTTCCCATGTGAATTTTTAATTCACTTTTATTCCTCCAAGGAATCTTCTCTTCCCATGCAAGTTCTAGAACCTTTGACTTGTCACATCACATGCATCAAAGTATTCTAGAATCTTTGATTTGTCACATCAAGTCACATGTAGGTGGGTACTTACATTTTTAAACACTGTCTTATCCAAGGTACTTTCCACCTCTCGCTTTGGAACTTTGTTTTATCCACAAGATTCCCCAATCATGTGAATTTTAAATTCACTTTTTATTGACCCAAGATTCTCCTCTTCCCCATGTGATCATTGAGAGGTCACATGATCCATTTTTTAAGGTACTTTCCAAGTACTTGTGCTTCCTCCACATCACATGTCCTTCTTCCACTTCACTTACACCTCATCACATCCTTAGTCATTTCACTTCCACATATCAAGATGTGGGGGCTTGTGAATCCTATACTCACCATAGCCCTACATCTTGGCCATGGTGGCTCAATATCAACCATTGAATTCTCTAGAGAATTTAAATTCCTCTATAAATACCCCATTTTTTCTCTCATTTAGGGACTTTTTGCATTTTGATACTAAACTTTTGCTATTTTTCCATTTGAAACTATACTTAGCCAGTTTACATATTTTTCCTTCATCATAGCTATCATCCACCATTATCACACTTTTAATCTCATTTTGCATCCCATCTTACATCTTCATCTCATTTTCCATCCAAGGAGCAACATCACAAATCACATCAAGGGCCAACCAAAGGACCAATTCAAGACAAGGTAAATTTGTTGTTTGTTATCTTATTTTGTTTTGAATCCAACTAGGCTAATCTTGAGGTGGTATTGTGTTTTGTGTTCTCTTGCATTTCTAACTTGTTTTGCATTTTTTGGTAGATCACAAACACCTACACACAACCCCACTTATCTTCAGCCACCCCCACCACCCCGCCCACTCGCTGCCCTGTCCCCAACTTGTTCATTTTTCCCAAGGCTAAAGTCCATCAAGCATGCCTTCTAATTTTGCATACATGCTAGAAACCTTTGGATCTCCTTCTTATCCACCCTCCCTGCTCTTTTCCCTTGTATCTAGACTTGAAAATCAACTATCTCAAGAACTTCCACCTCTCACAATTTCATCATCCACACCCATGGCTCCAAAATATCAAGGCAACCCAGTTAGCCACCAAGTCCATCTTAAAGAATTTTCTTACTCACTATCCCTCATGAGCACTTTCCCTTGGTTTTTATGGCCTTTCCACAAACATACAACTCAAATTGTGTGCATGACCCATGATTTTCTTAATATCAAGAAGATTTTTGGCAAGAGGATCCACCATGTAGGGAACTTCCAACCTTACTCCTAGTAGTGTGTGGGGTTATCATGATCAAGAGGATATTATTTATGACAGTGATGGTTGGCCCATCTTTGTTATTGTATTGCTACCTCCCAAACTCTCTTGTTATCCTAGTTGTGTTTCTCTTTTGAGATTTTATTTTGTTGCATGTTTTATGTTCATGTAAACTTTTTTCAATATAGAAAATCATGATCAAAATTGAATCACTCATAATAATTAACCTTAATAAAGATATACTAATCAATAAAATGAGAAATCGTTTAAAAGTTTTAATGAACACTTTCCCTTAAAAATAAATTAGTATTTTAATCAAATATTGAAATAAACAAACTTTAAGAAAATAAAAACATATAGACCAAAGATAAAATGAATAGAAATCCTAACAATAGATTTAAAACTTACATTTAAAAATCAGAAATTAAAAACCAATGCAATTTAGGGATTGTTCTTTTCAATCTGGAGTACCGTCACTTTGAAGTTGAAGTGTTATCTCTTTTTACCTTTGGGCTTCGTAAATGGGTTATACAGACAATCTGATTTATTTTTTAATATCATGAAGAGCTGTGGGCCAGCCACCAGGGTAGTGTTGAAACGCAAAACGCTAAACGCGTCTAGCCTCGCTGTGTGTACGGTCAATTCTCCATGCCTGATGGTGATGGGAATAGGGAGGGAAACAAACAAAACTACTAGCTTTCCATAATTGATTCAATCTGATAGAAATGGATTCCTTGAATTCCTTACCACTCTGACATGACACAACCATTTTATTGGTGTCCATACTAAATTGGACTGAATTGTGATCTGTCTTTCACATGTTGATGGAAATGGGTTCCTCGAATTCCTTCCACTGTGACACGACATAATCATTTTCTTAGTAATTGGACTGGCTTTATGTTCCATCTTGTATAGGAAACCCGTGAGTCTTGACTCTGACAAAATCTTCTCCATTAGATTTTCACAATATACTGTGATTTTTATAAACGCAAAACGAGTGTGGAGTCCATTCATGACAGTGGAATGTGACATTATATATGACATATTTGACCAATTGCCAGATTTATGTAGTAGTTTACATCTGTCTTTCACTCTCTTGTATGTTTATGGAAATATATTCCTTGAATCCCTTACCACTGTGGCACGACAGAGCCATTTATTTATTACATCCTTATATAATAGTGGAATCCCTACTCAATTGGCGTGACTATATGCTACGTCTTGCACAAGACTGCAAACACAATAATTATAAAAGACAAAATCATCTCGATTAGGTTTTGACAAAAAAATTGAAAGGGTGAAATTGGGTTCACATAAAGCTGCTCAAAGCAAACAAAAATTTTTAGTTCCCACCAAGCTGGGAGAGGACCCTGTAGGGCTTGTGTGGTGGGATCTACTTTTGGATAATAAAAGAGTAAAAAAAATTCAAATATTTGTATTAATATGATAGGACAGGTTCATGTGGGCGAGGGCCCTAGCTCGGTTGGCTAAGTAATCCCGTTGCGGCTCTGCTGGTCACGAGTTCTAGTCTCCCCCGTCCCGTGGTACCGGAGGGCGTGTCGCGCCAGCGCCGCCAGTTACATTAAAAAGTTTACCAGGCGCACTGCAATTTATAGGGGGTCGTGTTACCCGATTCCTGCAGTAAAAAAAAAAAAAAAAAAGATAGGACAGGTTCATGTCAAATTCATATTATGTCCTATCATAGGTAGAGTATTTATTTTCCACCTTTCCAATGTTTTTCTTATTCAAGGGGTAAATGCTACCTTTAAATCAACACACCATGCCAATACAGGTGCCACCTTTCCAATATTAGGTGAATGCAAATAGATATATTTATTTCCACAATATAAATATTGTTTTCCGCCTTTTCAAAAATAGGTTAATGCAAAATGGACATATCTTTATTTAGAATATATGTTCTATTGCATTAAAAGTGAGTTGACACGCATTCAAAGTGAGTTAACATGGACACAAGCCATTGTCAACTTAGTGAGATGATCTAGAATATATGTTCTATTGCATTAAAAATGAGTTGACATGCATTCAAAGTGAGTTAACATGTACACAAGCCATTGTCAACTTAGTGAGTTGATTTGAGTTGATCTTGATGCTTGCCAGTCTGTATTGTAAGTTGTTTTCTACTGGTTTTCTTTCCTTTATAGTCCTCTTTCAAATTGTCATTTTTTTAATTTGTAATCTTCCTTTTAGCTTTATTTAATATAAAAAAAAAAACTTAGTGAGTTGTAAATACATTTTAACATATTACAATAAAACATGTTCCATTATTCATTCATTTTTGACAAAGTACTAGTTCCACCATGTCCATATACAAGTTTGTTTTTTTTTTTTTTAATTTACTCACAAAAATGATAAAAACAAATTCTAAGGATCACTATGCAATACAATTTTATCTAAAAACACATAATTATATCAACCATAGTTTACAAATAAACTTGAAATTTAATTAATCTAAACAAATTATTAAAACTAATTAGAATTACAATTTTTTAAATCTCCTTTCAAATCACCAACTTGATTTCCTATATACCCATTTCATATCACTTCTATCATTAATTCCTTCAATACAAGATCAAATTCCCTCCCAGAATTCAAATTTCTCCACTTGCACCTACAAATTCAAAATTTGACAACCTATTTATTTATACAAGAGACCAAAAATGTGTGATGCAAGCTACCTATTCATAATTTCAAATATCCAAGTTTCTACTAAAGACACCTAATCCATAATTAACTCCTCTAAACCAATGCAACCACCCAACTTCCACGGTATGTTTGAAACCCGCCTTTATCCCCAATTATAACTTATAACCCTTAGGTGATCATATTAACTGATTATATTATGAATGTATGCATATACAAATAATAAACAAACTGAAACAACATATTCAAACATGTGAGTGTAATTGAAGAACAAACAAACCATATAGGCTAATTCATATTAATGTAATTATGAAATTTAATTTTTTGAAGTATTCGTTATTGTTAAACTATGATGCAACAGTCATCAAATTCACTTTGAATGGTAGAGTGCAACATAGTTGAACAAGGCAAGAATTCAAAAACCACGTCTCATAATTGTTAATTATATCTATATCCAACATATCTTTAGGGAGAATTGATATTTCAAATGACCTTCTAATGGTTATCTATGTTGTAGTTATCCACAATTCCCTTTGAATTGTGAACTGCAACGTAGGTTACCTTGGAAGCCCTTTGGAAAACCAAATCCCCTAAATGCATGTTATACTATCACATCCAATTCTAACTCCTATAAATAAAAGAATTATACAAACTGAAACAACAAATTTATACATCTAAGAGTGAGTGTAATTGAAGAACAAACTAACCATGCATCTAATTCAATTGATTGCAAATGAACAAGGGCATGTGTGCAATGAAACAAGAAATGCATGTTATACTATCACATTGCCAATTCTAACTCGTACAAATAAAAGAATGATAGAAACTGAAACAAATTCAAACATGTAAGAGTGAGTGTAATTGAAGAAAAAACCAACCATGCATCTAATTCAGTTGGTTGCAAATGAACAAGGGTATGTGTGCAATGAAACAAGCAATGCATGTTATACTATCACATCCTCAATTCTAACTCCTACAAATAAAACAATGATACAAACTGAAACAACAAATTAATACATGTAAGAGTGAGTGTAATTGAAGAACAAACTAACCATGCATCTAATTTAGTTGATTGCAAATGAACAAGAGTATGTGTGCAATGAAACAAGCAATGGATGAACATATACTATCACATCCCCAATTCTAACTCCTACAAATAAAACAATGATGCAAACTGAAATGACAAATTCATACATCTAAGAGTGAGTGTAATTGAAGAAAAAACTAACCATATATCTAATTCAATTGATTGCAAATGAAAAAGGGTATGTGTGCAATGAAGCAAGAAATGCATGTTATACTATCACATTGGACCCAATTCTAAATCCTACAAATAAAAGGATGATGCAAACTGAAATAACAAATTCACACATGTAAGAGTGAGTTTAATTGAAGAACAAACTAACCATGCATCTAATTCAGTTCATTGCAAATGAACAAGGGTATGTGTGCAATGAAACAAGAAATGCATGTTCTACTCTCACATCCTCAATTCTAACTCCTATAAATAAAATAATTATACAAACTAAAATAAAAAATTCATACATGTAAGAGTGAGTGTAATTGAAGAACAAACTAACCATACATTAAAATTCAGTTCATTCCAAATAAACAAGGGTATGTGTGCAATGAAACAATCAATGCATGTTATACTATCACATCCCCAATTCTAACTCATACAAATAAAAGAATGATACAAACTAAAACAACAAATCCATGCATGTAAGAGTGAGTGTAATTGAAGAACAAACTAACCATGCATCTAATTTAGTTGATTGCTAAAATGGTGGAAAATGTGGGGTGAACATTGTCAAAAAATATATGTATCATGATCTTCTTCCCAAAATATTCTTTGTTCCCTATTTCAATATTAAGTAGAAATGTAAATTTAGTCATAAATATTGGGACAAGTTGAGTACCCAAATATGGAAGTTCATGGCTTATTCTATACTCAAATAATTGCTTAGAGAATATTGCATTACAAATTACCTATTAAAAAGATATTAAAATACCTATTTTATTTAACAAATTAATTTTTGTTATCATGCTAATGAAACTATAAAACATGTGATACGCCACTACATATTTGCTAAAAAAATATTTTTACTATTGCTTATCATTTCTTTGCCCTTTTCACAATTACCTTATCTCTTTTATAAAATAATTTTACTCAACTAAAAAGAAAATTACTAACATCCCATAATATTCTAAAGCTTGGTGGTAGAGCTTGCAATCTAGCAATAGAGGCTATTAGATAAATATAAAAAGCTAAAAAAAACCTTGAATTTGACAATTAGTGCATTTCCCATTACCACAGGTGCTACCTAGGTGAAAATTTATTTCTATTGAATTCAACTATAGTGACATGTAAGACTAGAATGTTACAAATAGTACCCTACACTCACTGCTACACCCTCTCTTTACCATTTCTTTACCATTTTCACTTGACTACCTTCTCTCTTTTATAATTACATCGAAGGAATTCCCTCACTAAGGTTTGCAGAATGCACTCTGTCTATCCACGATTGAGTTGTGCAGATAAGGCATGCAAGACGATTGAATGCATCTCAGTTGTTCATCATTTATAACCATTTTTTAGCCGTTTTTCACCCCTTTTTGCTCCTTTCCCCACTACTATTCATTTCTTCAACAACTTGGTCTAATATTTTTCTTCTTTTAGTAGAAGTATTAGTTTTTCTTAACTGATAGTATCTTGGCCATTTTTCTTTTATAGGTTAGGATTTGAAGATGGGATTGAGGGTGTTAATTATGTGCTTTTTTCTGGATTTGTTTCTTTTCTCCAATGTTTCTAGTGCTTATGAGGGTTTGGTAAGAGTTGGAATGAAGAGGCAACATTTGGATAGAGCTAGCTTAATGGTTGGTAAAATTGTTGCATGTAATGGTGATTTTATTGATGCACTTGTGCATAAGTTTGGCCTACGAGATAATTAGAGGTTAGAGTTCGGTGCTAGTGATTTATCTTTGAAGAATTATTTAGAAGCTCAATATTACGAGGAGAGTGGCATCAAAACGCCACCTCAGAAGTTTACTATTATATTTGACATGGGGAGCTCTAATCTTTGGGTACCTTTGTCTAAATGCTACTTCTCAGTGAGAACTGCAAGTTTGATTAGATTTCTAATAGAAAATTTGGGGGTTTCAGTGGATAATTTGTTTAGGTATCGAGCCTATTCATACGAATTTTCATGGTATTGCTAGGGTTAATGTATGTGCCTAGACAATGAATACAGGCTTTGGGGATATTTCTAAATTTATGGCCTCCTAGTTTTGGATTTGGATGGGTTAATTAAAGAAGAATTTTGATTTGCACTAATAAATTCTTTTCCTCTTGTTGTGCAGCTGGCTTGTTATGTAAGCCATAAAACCTCGATATTTTTTAGATTTCATTTAATGTAAATAGATTGAAGCAACAACTGTAGGAAGATTGGTTTTGGTTTGAGTCATTTAAATACATTTCTGTTGTGGCAAGGTTTTGTACTTTTATTGCAAGCTCTATTTTTTTTTTATCATCAACATTTTCGACAACACAACACAATTTGTTCAAAATTTTTAGGTAAGTTGTTTTCCATGGTTTCAGTGAATTTTAAGTTTTGGAATCTTCATGCTACCAGATCATTTTTATTGTGTTTTATTTCATTTTAACACAATTACGTTGCTAAATGTTAAATGAAGGGATTGGTTCTCCGGAAAGTTATCTCATGCCAGGGAAAACAACTTGTAGGCAATTGAAACATTCCTCACCCCATGCCTAAAAACAAACTTTAACTCACAACCAATATTTTTCATTTAAATTTTTGTAAGTTTTTTGTCTTGAACTCAAGAATCGAGTAGTGCTAAAACCCCAACATGTACTAGCCCTTATTTTTTAGGGTTTGGTTTTGTTAGGATTTGAAATTTTATAGTTTGAAATTCTATAATTTTTTTTTTTCTTAGTGTAAGCTTGTACCCTTCAGAATGAATGATGGACTTGAGTTTCCTACAATGACCACATTTCAATTACCCATAGAGATCACACAATTACCCTGTGCTCCATGTTTTCCTGAGTTGGCTATTTATTTCTAAACTTGAAATGGGGTTGATTGGTTCGAAAGGTACATTGAATTTGGTGTGGTGGATGCCCACAACTGGCCTAATTCTTTATGTCACCTGTGGGATTATCCCGTTGACATGGACAGGTCTGTCTAAAGATGGATTCTTAGAATTGTAGCCCTTTTTCAAGCTTTCTACTGCATATGGTGCCATGCTATGGTTAGTTTCCAATGTTGTTATATAAGATATAAAATGTATGTGTGTGTAAGTGAATCTGAGTGTCCCTTTGGTTCTACTTCTAACATGCTTTCATCTTGTAAATAGTTTAGAGAATTGGTATTACATAATACTGGTTGTTGTTGTGCATGTTTTGCATAACCACCCCGCCGAAGGTAGGGACCCCCTCTTTTTACCTCGTCTCATTTTGTGCACCCTTTTTTCCTACCCTACGCTGGCCCTAAACCTAAAAATGATCAATTTCATGATGGCCCAATTCACCAACCTAAGTTTCGCTAAGTCATTTGTTAGTGCAAGATGGACCCTATGGGTTTCCCCTTGCTTTTTGCTTGGCATCTGTTGGCCATTACAGACCCGCGTTTGCAAGTCTCCTCCTGTCATTTGTCGTTTCACTCCACTATTCACTTGTGCCCGAGTCTCGATGTGCAGACCTCACATTTGTCCTTGATGTTGCATCCTTCATGCTTTGCAGACCCATGGTTGTAGGTCACCCCATGCAAGTTTTTGTCCCTATTTCACTGCTTTAACGACAACCGACACTCAACCATCACCCAGATGGCAGGTTTCACACTTGGTCTCACCGTTCTCATCACAATTCTATCACCATCACCCTACTAGTGAAATAATCACTTAATGACAACCACCCTCTTCCATTGTTTTCCTGCGTAGAATGATTATGTGTTTCTCTTTACGCGGGAAGATGTTAGAGATGTTGCATAGCTCCTAAATACAAACTCATGATCGACCTGCAAAATGAGAGGACTGACTAGAGCTCGTGAGGATTCAAAACAATGCCTCTAAAACGACACCATGCTCTAAAGCTTTACCTTAAAAATGATAACATTTATGAAAATGACTTTTGTCCATGTGAAACCTGCATTGCAAGTTTTGGCCCACCTATCATCGTTGTCTCAGCTGCATGACATTCCTATGCCCTCTACCCGCACTCATTTGTCCTTTAGCTTCTTCCTGTGCAGGGCCCATAATCACCATGGCCATCTCTTTGAAGAAACCTCCTCGTACCTCCATGGACTTCCTCCTGTGTAGACTCCAAATATGTGGGCACCACACCTTTCTTAGCTACCTATTGAACCAACCCACCAGAGCCATCATCTTCTTGCGGGCTTCCCTGCGGCGATTGCTGCCACCATCTCACCACTACAAATGAAAATTATAAGCAACATACCTGCATGTTTCACCCGCATTCGGTTATCTATTGTATGACCATTGCGCAAATAGCATCAATGTCTTCAAGTGGTGCTCCATGTTGGATCTTGTAGGTGGTCTTCCCTAACAATTTCTCCATGGCTTGCATAACTTCCACATCATTGCATTCAAGTATAGTATCGGGGTGATAGCAAGTGGGATCTTAAGTTAATTATTAAGGCAGGAAATGCCACACCCTAAAATATTTCAATATTAGTCACTTCCCATTTACTCTTTTTTGAGTAGTCGCACTCAAAATCTGCCTGATAGTAGCCAACTATGCAAGGCCTGCTCCCCGAGCGTCCATCTATGTGATACCATTTCTTCGGTGGCCATCACGCACCACCTTCCCACACCCTTTCTCTTGTGAGTGGCATTGACTTGTCATCTCCTCAGGCTCGAGATCAACCTTTATAACTAGAAGCATGAATGGAGACTAGTCCATGGGGATGAGACTCGTTATCTCTTAATACTAGGAAAGAATTAAGGGAGGGTCGATAAGAGCACAATGTTACTATGACTATGCGGGTGCATAAGCAAGTTACATCATCCGCAGCTCTCAAGGCCTCGAGCAAGATATAATTATATGATATGGGGAGACTTGGAGCTCGACCATCATCCATGCGGGGTCTGTCGTGTAGACCTTTGTCCACTGTACGCTCCCCTTTTAGTTGCCTTCCTATCCCGACATCCCACTCTCTTATGCCCACGAACTTCTAGCTCACAGGGTCTAAAGTCACCTTGACCATTTCTCATTGCATCCATCTACAATGATGTCCTTTAATGTTCCCACAAATGATCTCAGCCAATGATGATTCCACACAAATCTTGACCTTTGAAAGCTTTAGGCAAGTGAGGCTCTTCAGCTTGAATGTGATTGTCAAGAGAATTGGCTGTAAAAGATAATCTACCAAATTATGGAGTAGCTGACACAAGGGTGGTCCTTAGGAGTATAATGGAAGATGCATATACCTCATCATTTCAATAATATTGGGAAATTTAAGTGATAGAATGGACGTGTTTGATAACATGATAATTAGAGCTTGTAAGAAGCTAGTCATATGAGGTTCAGTGCCTGGGTTATGTGCTCATTGGTTGAGGATGATGTAGTATTGCAGCATTGCAGCAAGTGTCAAGTATGATAAAGGATCGACTAGTTTCACACCCAACAAATTCGTCAAATATGCAGTGGCAACTTTCAATCAAATGAATTGAACATAATTACCTCGCTACCACTCATAGCGGAATTGACATCAATGGGGTTTTAGATACAAATGACTACCAAATAGATGGCTTGTGGACCCCTGTTATTCCAACGACGTCCTTTCACAGCCCCCGCCCACTTCTTCCACGCTGCATTTTCTTCAAAATCCTCGATTGCGAGTATCTCCACATGGGTGGCTGCGTGGTACACACCGTCTCCTTCACAAAATTTCCATGGCAGCAACCCATGTCCATGCTCCCACCTACATATCTCATTTCTTCATATTTGCAGACCACATGGCTCTCGATAGTAATTTGTGAGATAGTTTGAGCCTTAAGGGCTGATTTAGTGGTTTAACACACGAAATAATTCATTGGAATAATCTCTACAGCCAGAGTATAACATGACAGGTATCAGAGGAAATTCGTCACCTTTGAGTTAGCAAAATAACATGAATGATGGAAATGGGCAATCAACCTAGTATAATCACTGCCACAACTCGATCCTATGATGCTGCAAAATGAGCGGGGAAGTATTAGTCAAAAAGGGGTGTGGAGGAAGACTTTGGGTTTGTAGGTTCCACATCACCGATGGTTGTGATTTCATCACCATTCTCACAACGGCTTTAGTAGTATGTCCTTTCACACACTACTGCCTGCATCCTTTTAATGGAATGCTTGCATGTGGAACTCACCATTTCCATCATCATATTGGCTTTCTATAATGTGAGTCTTGCCACTCTCAGGGCCGTCTGATTCTGAAAGTAGAAGCATGATGATGCCCTGCATTCTCCCCTCCACAAATGATGTCGTCACCTCTCATGTCCGCCAACACAAATCACCAAACTTTGTAGAGGGTCAAGGGTGATGTCGAAGACATAGACATGACATTACTAGTTCCTTAAGCACAACATGCATTTCGATATACAATGGATCTTTGATGAAACCACCAATGAATAATTTTGAATAAATGAACATTATGGGAGTAGAGAGCTAACTGGGTTGGTGAAGATAAGAAGATATTCATTTTGTGGGAATCCTCTCTCAAAATGTTGTCTGGTTTTCGATGTTTCATGCAACATTATTATCATGGTTGTCCATGTTAATATCTTCGCCTGCATTCATGCCTATGGGATCCGCTATACCCTCGGCCATCTATGATGGCACCATCATGCATCCCACCTGCACATCCCTACAACCGGTCATGCTTCCTCCAACCTTCGAGGTGATAAAAGCACTACAATGATAAGCGAACATAGAACTAATTGGATTATATTAGGAAAAGGGAAGGGTCACTGAACTCACCCATCTAAGATCATAAGAAGAAAGAAATTGGGGTGATTCTAGCTGATTAAGGGGACTATGATGCAGGCATTGGTAAGATTGAGGTGATCACGACTCTTTAAGTGGTAATTACCAGAGTAAGTATGGACATAGTAAGGCCATGGAATTATTATCTTTGGCAAGGATACAGTGAGTGGTCGATATCATCATCGTGTTGCATCACTAAATATCATTCAAAAGTAATCAAGTATATAATTTGTACAGGTGGGATATGGTGAGACATATCACAAGATATTCACAGACTATTAAGCAAAGTGCATCCAGCTCTTAAATGAGGTGTTAGTGGAAGCTACCATCCTTGGCATTGGCACTTTGTGCGGACATTGTAGAGTGAGTTGATGTTGCCACATCTACGGTGCAGTTGCCTCAACCACCCACGCTCCTATGCCAGCGGTTTCAAATGAAAGTCGCTGGTGCGGATTTTGCTTATGCAGAGGATGGACACCTTATCATCATGGTCATGATGGCTCGACATCCCTTTGCTCTCCTTCACCCACATGGCTGAATTTCAGAAGTAGTCTCAATATCCCATTAAATGAGAAAAGTAAACCAATGATCGATGTTAGTGGCTTTTGAGACTTCTTGTCAATTGAGTAGGGTATGTTTAAATGAGAGGAATTTTTCTTGCATAACCAGATAAAAGGCATGGACCTCCATCCCCATAAGTAACGTTATGATATTCTGCAGTCTTTAATAAGATATGTGCCTATTAAGGGAAAGGAGGGAAGTGTCCTCCATGACGATTAGATGCATGGATGACATGAACATGTGATTATTTAAAGTTTTGGGTTGTTATTATCATGGGTGTGCATTCTGACATTCGTGTAGATAAAGGAGGCTTTCAATTTCAAAGGACTCTCTTTATGTTAATTATGCAGGATTATTGTGGAAGTGAGGCTAGGGCATTTAAAAATGATTATTTCATAGAAAAGGGGGTGATGTCAAGGAAAGCCTTAATCCTTGGATTCTATTTCATAAATTCTTTTAAGTAGCAATGACTTGGCATCTACAAATCTATCAGGGATTCATTGTCATAGAAATGTGATAAATCCACTTGTGGTAGTGAATATTTTAGTTTTAAGTGAATCTTTATCATTTTAATAAGTTCTTGGGACATGCTGATTAGCGAGGTCTATGAGATAAAATTCATGAACAAGAACCATGATTTGAACTCATTTATGAAGATATTTGTTAACTCCCCTTTTGATTATCTGTTTTTCCAAATGAAAAGGGAGATTCAAGACTCCAAATGAACCTATCATAGAGGAATATCCCTTGACAATGCAAGTAATGGAGTTAAAAGTGGAAACCATTGTTCCATCGAAATAAAATATGAGATTCGAGGGGAAGTATTTCATACTATTAATACGTGTACAATGAATTATGAGAACCTAGTGAAATTAAAAGGGAATAACTATAGACCTGAGGTGTTGTGATTTGTAGTGTGGCTCTATTATCTGGATGTGACTAAGCCATCTAATTTCTCTTCTCAGGTACTATTACTGCTTATTGTTGGTTGCTTAGAAGATATGCAATAATAAGGCTATTTAAATTGTAATTAAGCTACCATTTAAAATAAGCATCATATGGTCACACTAGTACCAAACAGTCATACTCAAAAGTTTATATCATTAATTGCATGATCTTAATTTAATCTACTATTTTGTGCAGGGATTCGTTTATGAATGGAGGTCATCAAAGGAGCTTGCTACATGAGGAGACTACCCATGGTTCTGCTTCTGCATGGTTTTTTGTAAGAACGTGCTAGTGCTGATAAATATTTCCAATTGAAGAATGTTTACTTGAACAATGATTAACTCGCCAAATGGACTGACAAGCAAACACCAGTATGGTAAAAAGAGACAGTTCCAAGGGAGGTCTGATGGGTGTCTACCAAAATTCAGGAGGGCGGGAGTTGTCCTACTTTACATCAAATGATCATGATCCATATAGTGTTGTCTCGTCCAATCATAGATAGCTTATCCATTTCACAATGAAACAAATTTACAAACGAGGCTCGTTGGATCTGATGAAGAATGTCACCAAATACATTAAGTGGAAGGCAACCTTCGAACAATTTTAGCTACAATAGGGAAGGTTGTTACTATAGGATAAAACTGCTATAGTAATAGGGCACTATAGGACAAAATAGGAATGAGACAAAAGGGGGGGTGCATGAAGTTGGTCGCACCTTTTTGGCCAAATGGGAAAAAAATGGGGAAACACATAACGCAAGCACATTATAACGCGAGTGCGTTATGTGCTTTTAAAAGAAAAAAAAAGTGAAATGTGTATCATTTGCTTTTCACTATTTCTCAGCTCTACCTGCAGCCAAAAACCCTTATTTTCACGCTCGCATTCTAGGAGGAAGGACTTCTGCAAGTTTCATCAAGAACAGTTGGATTTTTTCTGCAAATATGGTGCGACGACGATGAAGAGATGCAAGGGGTAAGTATTGTTTACTATTTGTTTTGAATTTGTTAGTTTGAAATTGATTTTGTTTGTTTTAGGTTAGATTTGATTATTTTTTTTAAATCTGTAGGAAATCCTACAAATCCTCAACAAGAAGAGGAGGTAAATCCTCAACAGCAAAATCCTCAACAAAATCAACCTCAACAACAAAATCAACCTCCCCCACCATTCTCTCAATTCCCTCCCGCAACTCAAGAAAATTTGATGAGTGAAATTGAGAACAATAGAAAACAATTTGAGGATCTTATCAGTAGGTTGAGTTATCTAAATGCTTCAACCACAAAAAGAATGCTTTTAGAAAATTCATTGAAAGACATGTTAAAAAATGTAGATGCAATCACCCAACAAATATCGATGGCAAGATAGGAGGTAGACAACTAGGGCATATTATGACAAATTATCATATAAGTAAAAGATTTAAAATTTACTAAAGGTGATTTGTGCTCTCTATTCACTGACCCTAAAACAAATCAAAATCTTACCCTCAATGCAAAGAGGTTTCCTATTCATTGGTGCCACCACCAAGAGATTAAGAATCGTTTTTATGAAAGATGGTATATGGTCTTTGATTACCCATTGTGCAATAATTGTGAATTCCCCCAATATTTTCTTAGGAAACTATACAATGAGTTTGTATTGAACCAAATCCCAAATAATTTTGATACGAGGGAGTTCCAGGACAGAGGTGGGGGGTCAGCTTAGGATAGGCCCGGTGCATAGTCAGATCCTATGTGGCAAGGGAGATGACCTCTCGCTAGGCCACCTCGTGAGTAGATTTTGATGTCTTCCATTGCAAAGGAGAGTTTCGACATAGAGACATTTCAGGCGATCACAACTTTGACCCAGAGTGTCATCCATCACACTAACCCTATTGTACAATGCCATCCAGGGGAGTCTTCAGGTGGTGGCCTTCGAACCCATGTGTATCAATCTTGTGGGGTGACTTGTTCGTATGACCCTACTGGCACTCAAGAGGGTGCTACGGAGGATCCATATGCTACTACGCACCCTGATCCGTATGCATCTATGGGGATGGAGAGGATGATTGACATTTTGCATCATGCATATGGCATTGACACTCAGGTAAAATTCAGCATGTTCATTGAATTTAATTTATTAAATTTCGATTGCGAAATGCAAGATTAACTAATTTAGTTTTATTATTTTAATAAAATTGTAGGGTCACAGTGTAGAGACTGGATACACCAGTCATCCACCTACTTATTTTTGTACTACACCTATCGGTGGGATATGTAAAGTTAGTAAACAATTATAAATTTATTACATGTGTTAATAGCATTGTTTTACGAATGGTATTTTAATATGTGATTTTGGATGATGAATAGGGTACTATTGGAGGTTTCAAGGAAACACCTCCGAGTGCCAGTAGATTTGATCAAATGTTCACGGAGGTAATATAGAATTTAAAGAGAACTTAAGTAATGAATTCTAAGTTTAATAGATTTGTGTAGTTTATATTCATATTGTTGACCTTACGTTGCATTACACATATCATTCAAAATAAAAGTATTACTTCAAATTCAATAACCAATAATCAGAAATATATCTATTTAATACTTGTACTCAAAATTTTGTTCATTAGATCTCATACATTATAAGTCATCACATGGATTGCTATTGTAACTTTTTTGTGATTGAATAATTTGTTGTTTTATTTTTAGATGTTGGTGATAGAAACACCACCAAACATTACGAGGGCAATGGATATTGGTGTTTCCTCCACTATACAATCCTCAATGGCTCTGATAGGGGAGGTATGAGGCAAATTACTAAATTTCAATTTACATTCATTGTTATAGATGAACTAGTTCTAGTGAAAAATCAAACCATTATTGATTCGTAGTTTAATTCCTATTTGGATGGTTTATACAGGGCTTGAGCAAGCCTCAGCATCGGCATGCAAATATTTCCATCAAGGAGAGTGATTGTGAGATGGCCATAAGTGATTATTTTGTTAAATATATTAATTTTTATAATGTAATTTCTATATATTAATGTCTTTACTTCTTATTGTAACAATTGAAACTTCACTAGAAGCTAAACACTAGGAGGAGCAGTAGGAGCACTCCTCGAGCACAACATAAACGGGTGACAGAATTATTGCCATCGGATCGCCCAACAAAGGGAAATAAAATTGTATTTGAACCAGAGCATGGAGAGAAATGAATTTTGAATGCAGAGAGCCCTTTGTTGTATGCCTACATGGCAATTTTGTACATATTTTGTATTGGATATATTTGATATTGAATGCATATATGGCATTCTCGTAAGCCTATATGGCTATTTTGTAACTATATTTTATACTTATATCAACATATATTGATGTATGCGTACATGGCTATTTGCTTAATACAAATCTTATTATCGATTGTGTCCATATTTCCAAATTATAAATTCATGGTTCAATAGATATGAGTTACATGTATTCAAGTGTATACTTTACAACTTATGCACATATATTTTTTGACTTACATGTGAACATCGAAAAGTGTTAAAATTTCTGTGTTTGGAAGTCAAATGTAAGCCAATTTTGCAATTCTCAGTTCTTGCATACTCAATCTTATGGACTTATTCCTTCCTAGCACATATTGTGAATATTTCTCATTTGGTGCAGAAGACAGATTCCTCATTTTTGAACCACTCATAGCAAAGAGATTCACAATAAGACTTTAGCATTGGAACACTACTCCATACTTCTCTTGTCTAGACCATAAAGGATTGAAAATTATTAATTTGATGCAATGATAGTCGTGAGATGAGAATTTATATAACGATTCCTATTTTGAAACTTCGCATCTAATACTGCATCAAAAGAACTTAAGAAGTGTTGCATAAGAGTGTTAGGCTTGATAGGCCTTCTCTTCCCTAAGGGAGGAGAGCCTGCATCTTGAATTTTGAACAAAATTTTAAGAAGCAAACATTTTACCTAAAAGCTTCAAACCTAGATGACATATTTGGCTAAGTCTATCTTGAAAATTATCAATGCGTTCAAACTCTAAAGGAGATTCTCCCTAAAAAGCAAACTTTACCCTTTTTCCCAAGGAAAGAAATTGCAACAAGTTGCATGTGATTTATCTTATTTCTTTCTCACAGTTCCTAGTCAATCATTCATGGCTCAGGATAGTTCCATTCCAAGGAAAGGACACCCAAAAAATCACTGAGATTCTTCTACGATCTACAAGAAAAAGGTTTTGGCTCTTTCACAATGTAAATAATTATGTAACACTATTTTCTCGTTTTTCCTTCCATTAATGTAAAAATGTTCACACTTTTCGTGATTGATCAATGATCAATAAATGGCTAAATGTAAACATCTGACATTTTTATATGTTTGGAACTTAATTTATAATTTTTATCATGACATCTAAGTAGATCACTAATATTTTAACATTTCTTACCATGAAAGTGGTGGTGTATTTTACAAGTGTTATTTGACTCATTAATATGGTGGTGTATCGAACTTCTTGATTACCGCTGCAAATATGTATATATTTCACTTTTTATATTTTTTAAAGGACTGAACCCAAAATGAACCCAACCCCAAAAAATTCCCAAACCGTGAACTAGGCTCTCGTAATTTATCCCAAACCCAAAATTGAACTGTAAACTAGTAAAATAGATTTTTGTAGTTTATAAATTCATAACGTTGATTACATTGCATTGCACATCTTTCAAACTGAAAGCATTGTTTCACATTTCATAACTAATAACTAGATGCTGATAGATGACAAAATTTCAATTACAATATAGTTTTTACAAAGTCAACCTAAGCAGTTATGCAATTACTTCACATTGCATAATAAATAACTAGGAGCAGCTGCCAATTGCATTTGGTTGTCATGGCATTCTATGAGACCACATTTCTTTGAGGCATTTTTTCAAATAGTTCACTGCCTTGTCTAT